>PVKA01001368.1:110791-149006 GCA_004027165.1 Ctenomys sociabilis | reverse complement strand
TTTTTTTTTTTTTTTTTTTTTTTTTTTTTTTTTTTTTTGTCTTTTTGAGACAGGGTCTCACTATGCAGTTCAGGCTGGCTTTAAGCTCACTTTGTAGCTCAGGCTGGTCTCGAACTCACAACAATCCTCCTGCCTCAGCCTCCCGAGTGCTGGGATTACAGGCATGCGCCACCACGCCCGGCTTCTCGTTACTCTTTATTTGAGGACTCCTGCAAAAACTGAGGGAATAACCAATATCTGAACCTAAACATATATTACCTTGTAAATTTCATTTTATACCATAATCACTTATTTAAAACTCAAGGTACAGGAATAGCTCAGTGACAGGATAAGATCAGCCAGGTCTCAAAAGTCAGCTCAACTTAATTATTCTACGGGCAAAATAAGTCACCCAAAGCCCACCTTTATAACTAAAGTAGACCTAAAAGAGGCCGAAGGTTACTTTACTCCAGCGAGAGCCCAATCCTCAGTCTTGATGTTGTGAAGCAGATGTCATTATGGGTGGGGCCGAGGCACGGAGCCGCTGAAACATTTTTGTCCCCTCACCCCGCACACCTTCGATGGGACGGAGGCTGTTCTTGCAAGGTAGGAGAGCTCCCGACCGACCGCTCCAGCTAGGAGTTAAGAAGTGCCGATGTGGCGGTGGTATTCGGGAGGGTTTTTCTTTTTTTTTTTTTCTTTTTAAGTCTTTAAATTCTACCTCGGAGGAGACCGTCCCACCCTCCCTCCCCCGGCGGCTCCTCCTCGGGACACTTGGCTGAGTCTTTCTTTCCCTCCGGCCCACGCCGAGGTGAGGCGACGCGCAAGCCGGGGACGCCTGTTTTTCTTGGCGCGCGGAACGAACGCGGCGGGTAGGGAGCTGGGAGGCGCGAGGGAGCGGGCGGCCTGGTGGAGAGGCCCCGGAGGCTCGCCGGAGACCAACCAGGAGAGGCGAGAGTGGGACCCGCGGGCCGCCAAGCTGAGGTGACGAGGGAAATCTGCGGCCCCGGCCGGGGCGCTTCCGGCGGGCTACGGTCGCGCTCGGCCGTGCGCGGCCCACGTTCTGGGGCGCAGCCAGCCGCGTAGGGTTTCAGGGGGAGAGGGTAAAACGCGGCTCGCACTTGCCTGAGAGCGGGTGACCAACAACTGGTAGTAGTCTTTGCTGGGCGCGGGGCCTTGTCCTACTGTCTCGTACAGAGTCTCTAGCAGCCACGACGCCATCTTGGGACGCTACCGCCGTCGCTAAGACAACCAGGAAGGGGCGGGGTTTGATTGGGGTCAGGGGGTCAAAGCCCTAGTTTAAACCGAACCCTGCTTTTGAGGTGTCGGGGGACAGTTTTAGTTCGGGGGGATAGTTTCATCTTCCATGGCTCCCAAAGAACCCTTATCTTTGAAATTTCCACGTCTAGGCTCTGGGTGACCCGAAGGGGAATTAGTTCCTGCTGCCACCGAGGGGAGGGGGTGACCCCGGCGGAGGGATACCGAGCGGAGCTCCACGGTCTCCTTCCTGGTCCCTCGCAGGGAATGGGAGGAGGTCGGAGGCCGCCCGGGGAACGGGGCCTGGCGCGGGCGGGGAGGGGCCATGTGATGGCCCGCGAGTAGGCGCGGGGCCGGTCCCGCGGACGCGCGCGCGGCTGGGCCGGGGGCGAAGTAGTTCCGGAGGGTGTCGGGCGGCGGGCGGGCGGGCCGGGAGGGAGGGAGGCGGCGCGGCGGAGGCGCACGGCGGCGCGGTGCTGCGGCTCAGCTGATAATTGAAGGGACCCGAGGAGCCGCCGCTGCCGCCGCCGCTGCCGCCGGGGGGGTGGGGAACGAGTGGAAGTTCCTGCCGCGCCTCCGAGTCCGGACGGGAGACTTTGGGGCCTAACTAGGTAATTGGGGCGCAGTGGTGCGCCGCGGGAGCCGGCTTGGGGAGAGGGGGTCGTTTGAGGGGTGGGGGTGACGGGGGGAGGAGCTGGAACAGAAAGTCCCAGGAAGCCCGCTTGTGTCATCGCGGCGATTCGGCCCCCGCTCGGCCTGCTCCCGGCGCGGCAGCGGGGCCGCGGAAGGACCGGGCCGGGGGTTGAGGGGGCAGGCGCTCGAGGCGGACCGCGGCCTGAGGGGACCGGGCCGGCTGGAGCGCGGGGTCGTCTGGGCCCCCCTGGGGCCCACGCTATGAGGAGGGCCCTTCTCGGAACCCGGGTGAGGCGTGTGAGGGTCTCGAGGAGCCCGGCAGGGGCTAGGGCCCGGAAGTGGGCTTGGGATCTTGGAGGGCGTCTAGGAGGCGAGAAAGTGGGGGGCCGGAAGTGCAGGTGGGGGGTGTGAAGACGGCGAGGGTTCCCCGGAAATGGGACGGGGGGCCCGGAAACAGGGAGAGGGGAGGCTCCGGGCTGGAGACGGCCCGGAAATGGAAAGTAGGCAGCAGCTCGAGTGACAACAGTTGTGGGAAGCGAGGGGCTGAGGAGGGAGAGGCCGAGGGACTTTAGACCGCAGTAAGGGGCTTCCTGCCGGGGACGGGTCCGCGCTGGGCGGCGCTGGTTGAGGGAGGGCGACGGTGAGAGGGGCAGGCGGGCCGAGAAGGCCGGGAAACTTGGCCGAAGGCACCTAGCATCCTTCCAGAGAGCCTAGCCCGGGAATTGGTGGACGGGGCGAACTGGGACTTGGGGGAGGGACGTGGGCCAGTTGTCACCCCAATCGTATTAGCATTCAAAGCGAGTCAGGCGAGTAATTTATTTATATGTGGATTACGTAAAACCTATTATAACGTCGGTCCCGTCCGTTCAACCCCTCTCCTCCGGGCTTCTACAACAGAAAAGAAGTTTAGAAGGGGAGCTTAAATAAGGAAGACTGTAAACCCCTTCAAATCTAGGCATTTTCTTGTCTCTCACTTCCTCAGAATCCAGAGAAATCCATAATTAGAGAAAATTCGTCAATATTTAAAAGCATGAACTGGGGTGGGTGACTTAAACCTTTGAACTGAGGCGGGGTCGGGAGGGAAATGGTTACCTTGTGGGGCGAGGGGAGAAGGGAAAAGGGGCTGGTTTGCAGCCACGGAAGACAGGTTTGTTTTTGATAATGCAGTTGTACTTTGGGGGGAGGTTTGGCTCAGACACTGCTTCTGGCGGGGGAAACAGCTTGCTGCTTGGTTAATTGGGGGAGCGGACGTATCTGTGGGGGGGCGGTTCGGTTGAGCGCGCAGTGGTTCTGTTGGGGCGAACGTCTAACTGCTCTCCCGCAGTCTCCCTTCCTAGTCGGCACTCCCGATCACTTCTCGGCTGTCGGCTCACCCGATCTCCGGGCTTTCCTGTGTTTTGTAGGCCCCTTAGTGGTGTATTTAACTTTCTATTCCTTCTGAGAGTCTTAATAGATATTTTCGACATTTCATTTAAAGACCTGGCAAGTTGAGGCTCAGAATCGCCTCTCTAAAAACAAAACGAAAAAATGCGTAGTAGAAAGTTGAAAGAGCTATTGAGTGGGATAAAAAACCGACGCTGGGAACAAAGGTCCTAGTTGTGTTAGGAAAAAAAAGGCAAGAGGCCTGTATATGAGGCCTGTGTGTGTCGCATTTACAGGGGTGGAGAGGGAATTGTTAGGTTTGAGGAGCAGAGTTATCTGAAGTTTAGAGACTAGTAAATTGTAGGGGGTTTTGCTGTGGCTTGTTTCCATGATATATAAATTTCAGAGTAAAGACAATTACACCTTGATTCCCTGCTTTATATATTCAGCCCCAGAAATACTAAACGGGTATGAGTTTTTGTCCTTTGGGGAGATTTATTTTTTTATTTTTATTTTTAAGCGTAGGAGAGCTCATTAACATGGTTTCTAGGCCTCGTATATGCCTGCATTTTAGTTAAGGTACCAACATAAGAATTGCAGAACTGTAATTAAGACTGTCATTGTTTCCATCTGCTTCCCAGTTTTTTAGGCATGTGAATACTTTTTTAAGTTTGCTCAGCTGACATTTTTAGGCTCTTTTGCTTTGGACTTTTACTTTTGAAAGGTTTGAAAACTTGTGGCATTTAGAGTTGAAGGACATGCTATATAATAAAATTATCATATTTTTAAAAAGGATAGGATGTTCAGCGTACCAGAATAACATTAGCGCTTTTATCCACAAAGTAAATTTGGGCTAATGTTTAAATTTTCCATTCTAAGATTGCTTGTCTGGATAAGGTATTGAGATCCTAAAGTTTTAAAGATATCTTTCTAGTGAAGAATAGAAAGAAGCCGGTTGCAAGGTTGTTCACTGCCAGTAAGTACCTGTGTTACCTTGAGCTGGTAGCTTAACCTATCCGGTCTTCATTATTTTATTTGTTTAATGGGGTACAGTAGTTCCTCCTTTACTTTTCTGAATGATTTTTTTTTCCTACTGATTTTGAAAACTTAGCATATATAGTACCTGTGGGAAAAAACCCAAATGGGACATCAATACAAGATGTTTTTGTTTGTGCGCTTTTGAAATTAGGTCTCATTCTGTAGTCCTAGACCGGCCTTGAACTCTTGGTGGGCCCTTTCAAGTGTTAGGGTTACAGGAATGGGCTACTAAGCCCAGTTCATTGTTTTAAGAAATTGCATTAGGGTTTTTGTGTATGTGCTGGGGCTTGAACCCAGGGCCTTTGTGTTATGTATGTATGTATGAATTTATGTATTTTCTTATCTTCTTAAGACAGAGTCTTAACTGTATAGTTCAGCCTGAGCTCTTAATTCATTGAATAGCCCGGGCTGGCCTGGAACTCTGGGAATTATAGGTGTTTGCCTGTACGCCCAGCATTTTTATGTTTTTTGAGTCAGAATGTTGATAAATTGCCTAGGTTAGGCTCAAATTTGGGATTGTCCTGGCATAGCCTGCAAGAAGGCTGATTAGTCATGTATGACCATGCCCATTTTAGAAAATTATATTAGCTATTGATATTACGTAAAAAGATAAAGCTGCTTACCCATGGTGGTGATTATCATTTGTAAGGTAGATTGAAGATGGGAAGTATAGCAGTTCATAATTACAAGTTGCTGCTTGCTTGGTAGTAGAAATTTGGTCCCAATTTAATTTACACTTTTTAAAAAAATGTACTTAGTATAGGGTCCCACTACATAGCTGGGCTTGTAGTGATCCTCCTGTTTCAGCCTCCAGCGCTGAGATTACAGGCATGTGCCACCATGCCTGGTCTTGGTGGCGAGCTAGATGTGCCCAGGGCAGGGCCGGCAATGACATGTGGTAATGGGGATGGAATCCTGGGTCTTCCCACTTGCCTAGGCAGGTGCTTAAAACTGCTGAGCTATCTCTGTGGCCCTTAACTTATACTTTTAAAAAAAGTACATTCACATGTGAAGTACTTTTTTAAAAAATATATCCTGTTAATATTTAGAGAAATTTCATCATTCAATTTTCTTTTCTTTTTCTTTCTTTTTTTTTTTTTTTTTTTTTTGCAGAACCGGGGATTGAACTCAGGCCCTTCCTCTTGACAGGAAAGTGCCTATTCACTGAGCCATCTCCCTCCTCATTCTCTTTCTGAATCAGGGTCTGAATCCATAGTTCAGGCTGGCCTTAAATCTTAGGCAATCCTGGCAGCATTTGACTTTCCTAATGTCATATTACAGTTAAAGAAAAGACATATTTTTCCATTTCATTCTTTTTCTTGTTTTTTGTTTTCATGAGACAGGTTATGTAGCCCTCTTGAATTTGAGGCAGGTCTCCTGCCTCAGCTTCCTAAGTGCTGGGACTGCTTGCCTGAGCCACCCCCAGTAGTGAAAAACATTTAGTGTTGGTCCTTGTGTTTTGTTTACAGAATCTAGGGAGCTTTTTATTTCCTTTCAAGTGGATGAGCCAGGGATCTTTGAGCAAATGTGACACCAGTTGCCTCTATTTTTTTCCATGTTTGCAGAGGTAATTTGATGAATTCAAACCAAACAACATTCTTGTTGGTTTTCATCAAGTTGTTTCTTGCTTTTGCAAACCCAATACACTCTTTTCTCTCATTTAAATCAAATAGGCACCCACTATGGACAGAGTAACAACCTAGTAGCCACAGGATTTAATGGCTAACTTCACTACATCTCTTAAGCTCACTTTCTCAAACTTATATTCTATGACTTTGTCCCTTGTGCTTGTGACTGCCTGTTGAAGCAACCTTTCTGGGTTACAGCATTGTCTTGTTGACATGTGTTGCTTTTGTTTCCCTGCCTGTATCATAAACTTCCCGAGGGCAGGGATTATCTCATATTATTGTGGTATGAATAAAGGTACACACATAAACCTGACTAAAAATATTCCCTGTTGTTTTTGTGGGTATTTTTATTATTATTATTTTTTTTGCGATAAAGTCTCATTCTAGCCCGGGCTGGTTTAGAACTCATGGCCGTCCTCCTGCCTCAGCCTCCAGTTAGGTGTGTACCGTCAGGCTTCATCTTGTCACATAGACAGCAGTCTTTGGGTTAGAAGGGTTCTTAGCTTTCACAAATTCTTCAGAATGCTTCTTGTGGTTTGGGTCAGTGAGTATGGTCTGTGTACATCTTCAACTAGTGTACCATTAGAGTACCTGGCTGGATGTGAATTGTCACCTCCATGTTTCAGTAGTTAGCTAGCTGGTCAGTTATTCTCTGCCTCCTTTCCTACAGAGCAAGCTGAAGTTAAGGGGGTGGGGTGGGGAGATACAGGCCAGAGAAGTGGAAGAAGAATCTGATGGAAATTATATAATAAATATAATTTGTAGGTGGTTGTTTAATCTTAGGGGCTGTAATGTGTAGTATGAGTCATATGTGTTTTAGCAGTTGTTGCTTACATGCTCTGCCCATCCCATCTGCTGTGTTACTGTTACCTATGGGTACTTGTGTTAGAGGTAAGTAGGTAAGCACAGTAGTAGATTGGACCAGTTTTTGACTTTTTAAGTAAGACTTAATTTGGTTAGTATCTCATATTTTAAAACAGTATAGCATATATATGCATATATATATATATATATATATATATATATATATATGTAATTTAGGACAGGGTCTACAGGGTATCACTGCATAGATGAGACTGGTGGTGATCCTCCTGTTTATAGCCTCCCAAGTGCTGGGATTACGGATGTGCGCCACCATGCTGAGAGTCTCAGTTGCCATTTCAGCGTGCCCCCGGGCAGGGCGGGCTCAGCAGGCCCAGGGATCCAACTCCCTGGCCCCTGTATCTGCTTAAGCAGGCGGCTTTAATAAAGCCGCTGAGCTATTTACCCAGCCCTCAGTATGTTAATTAAATCTATATCTTATTAATAGTTTCAGGTTATTTGCAAAAGAAAAAAATGTTGGGGCCAGGGAGATGGCTCAGTAGAATAAGTGCTTCCCTGGCAAGCACATGGGCGTGAGTTCAACCCCCGATTCTGCAAAAAAAAATGTTTCCTGAACTAAAATATAGTTCAGTACTTTTTCTCTGAGGCTCTAGATTTTGTTTCATTACACTGGATTATGTAGAAAAGGGATTTGTCTGTTATTCTGACTTCTTTGCTTTGCCTTAAGAGCATATTTTATTGGTAAGTTTGATGGCCTGATTCACAGGGTTATTGTAGTCAGGTCCTGGACGAGCTGCCTTATGTTTTCAGCAATGAACAGCACTGTTGAAGTGAGGATGAAAAGGAACAGGCTTGGCTTCCTTCTGTCTGTGATGTTGGGTAGATATTTAGCTTTTGTGCTTTCCAAGTACCACCTAATCTGAAAAATGTGCTCGGTACTGTACATATGAAATGCTATATTTAGGAGATTAGGCTACACAGGTGAATTGGAACACAGGTCCTTCTTACACTCCTGGTAGCGTTTTTTAGTATTGCCTCACATAATACACTGGCAACACAGCGTTCTTCTGTGAAAACACCTGTGTATACATTAATATTCCTTACTTGATTATGGATTCTTCGAAATCAGTATTCCCCATGTTAGCCCTTATATAAGGGGGATTTTTAAAAATGAAGGAAATAAGCCTTGTGAGAAGACTAAAGTTTTTTCAGTGGCTTGATATCCTGTTTTTGTTTCTATCCACATTCTACATCATCATTAATGCTAAAATGATTTTAGGGTTTTTGAAAATCAGTTGCTATGTACAGTACTTTAGAGGCTGTTGCTACTTTTTTTTTTGTGGAACCAGAGTTGGACCTCAGGGCCTTCTGATTGCCAGGTAGGAGCTTATACCATTGAGCTATATTCTTGGCCTGAGACTAATTTTAACCATATAAATATATATATATTTTGTGGTCAACTCAGTCCTCCCTGGGGGCAGGGTTGGCAATGCATGTGATGGTGGGGTCCCTTGTCTAAGCTTGCCTAGCTAGGTGGGAGCTTTAGACCACTGAGCTCTCTTGCTGTTCCCAACCATATAGACAAGCCCTCTCATATTACAGTGATAGCTTGGTTGTCAAATGGCTCCAGGCAACTTTTTATGACTGTTCAAAAAATTTGCTTGGTTTATGCAAAAAATTTACTTGGTGTTTAGAACTTTGCATGATAATTAAACTGAAAATCTAACTTGAAAAAACTTGTATATGTTGAGTGGTCGTGCACACCTGTAATCCCAGCACTTGGGAAGGCTGAGACAGGAGTTCTGTGAGTTTGAGGCCAGACCACACAGCATAGTGAGACCCAGTCTGAGAAAAAAACTTTGCTGTATCAGAATAAGTGCTGCTGTCACTGAGACATCATATGGTGCTTGTGTTAGTGTGTTGAAACATTAGTCATTGTCAGCTCTTTTTTGCACTTTATTTGCGTAAAATATCAACCATGGCTCTAAAGAAAGTTGTTAGGACCAGCGAGATAGCTCAATGGACTAAATGCCTGCTTTGGCAAGTGCAAGGACCAGGGTTTGATCCCCCTCCTGCATGCCCCAGCAGCTCTGCCCCTCCTCAGAGCCAGCAAAAGAGTTCGGTCTCACCTGTAATCCCAGTTCTTGGGAGGCTGAAAAGAGGAGTCTCATTATGAGAGTCTGAGCTACATAGTGAGACCCTGTACCAAATACATAAAAATGGGTGGAGGAGGGAGTGATAGCAACAGTAAAGCTAGGAAAAAAACTGAGAGCCATGAACAGTGAGATTTGTTAAGTCCTGGAAAAATGAAATTTATTTTTCATTTTTTATATTTTTTGGTGGAACCAGGAATTGAACTCAGGCCCTTGCACTTGCCAGGGAGGCACTTATTCCACTGAGCCATCTCCCTGGCCCCAGAAATATTAATTTATAGGTGTGATTTTGTGTGTGTGTGTGTGTGTGTGTGTGTGTGTGTGTGTGTCTCCAGAAGCAGTTAACTTGGTTTTCCTTTTTTTTTTTTTTTTTTTTTTTGTGGAACCAGGGATTGAACTCAGGTCCTTGCGCTTGCCAGGGAAGCACCTATTCCACTGAGTCATATCCCTGGCCCCTCCATTATTTCTTAATGGGAAAAATGTTTGCTTCTGAAACTATTTGGTGTTCAGTGAATTTGACATCAATGGAACTCAACCAAAGTAACAGTTGGCATTCTGTAACTGCTCATTATTTGTATGTGATAATAGATCTAATTTTTTTTTTTTTTTTTTGTGGAACTGAGGATTGAACTCAGGCCATTGCGCCTGCCAGAGAAGCTCTTATTCTACTGAGTTATCTCCCCAGCCCTGAAAATCTGATTTTTGAGACCAGGTCTCAATGTGTTGCTTGGGCTGCCTTAATTGCTGGGTTCAGATGCTCCTTCTCCTTCAGCCACCTAGTACCTTCGCTTTCAAACTCAACTTAATGGTCAGTCTTGTAAAATTTGATAGTGTTTTGGTTCAAAGCCAAGTGATACGTGTTTCCACCAATTTATGATCATATGTTTTCATTTTTCTCTGCTTCCTTTGTGGGGCTATTTATTTCTAGATACATACTGTCACCATCCATGTATGGAGTTTGAAAGCTGTAGTGTTTGTGAGCAGGTTTCTAAGACTTGAAGTTAAAGACTTTGTTGTCATAGTGTTTTTACCCTGACTCGAAAACTGCCGTTCACTCTGTGAGAAGCACTCTGAATAGATAGACGAACCTGTGTTGACCTATTAAGGTCAGATGAATTCAACTTAAAGTCCTTGTGCTGATAAACCTTCTGTAGGTAATGCCCTGGAAACTAGAAGTGGATATTTCTGGTGAGCCCATATGAAATTCACTGTTGAGTTGTAATTCAAGCAGCTTTGTGTCCTCAGCAGGTTCAGGGAGATCACTTTGAGGGCTTCTCTTGTTATATTTTTTCCCCTTCAAAAACCAAGTGCTTTTAATTGTCTTATAGATAGCAAATGTATGAAAAAGCACTAGTTTCTGTGGCTGTATTGTTTTTTAATTTTTTCACCACACTTGGCTACAATTGGATTGGGTTCTTCTCTGTATATAACCAGGAATTTCTCAGAATTCATTCTTTTTACTGTACTGGTCATTGAGCCTTTCAATTGGGCTACAATCTTCAGTCTTTTAAAATTTTGAGACAGTGTCTTAACAGAATCACTAAATTACCCAGATAGGGTTTAAACTTCAAATCCTCCTGTTTTAGCCAGCCAGAGTGCTACTTTTTAAGTAGCTATTCAGCATCTTAGAGGCAGAGTTCTAATTCCTTTATCCCTACAATGCCTAGCACAGGACTTGTAATCATAGCTTGGTGACAGTTTATTATGCAATAAAGTTGTATTGTAGAACAGTATTAGCATTAAATGCCATCACTTATGGTTAACTTGCTTGTTTTTATCTTTCATGGATTGATAACTAAGTATAGGATACAGATTTACCAGAATAAGGTTCATTAAAATCTCCTATTTTTAAGGAATTGTTAAGGCACTAGAATATATTGTAACATGGTTACCCAAATTTAACCTTTGGGTTTGTTTATATTTGATTGATTGATTGATTGATTGAACAGTGGTGGGAATTGAACCCAGGCCATGTGCATCCTATGCAAGTGCTCTATCATTGAGCTGCATCCCCAGCCAAAAAGTTATATATACATTTTAAGTGTAAATTATGTCACCCAGACTTATTGATTATCTTTTTGAGATAGGGTCTTGCTATGCAGTTCAGGCTGGCCTTAAGCTCACTTTGTAGCCTAGGCAGGTCTGGAACTCAACAATGATCCACCTGCCTCTGCCTCAGCCTCAGCCTCAGCCTCAGCCTCAGCCTCAGCAGTGCTGGGATTATGGGCCTGTGCCACCACACCTGTCTTTAAACTTTTGTTTTGTTTTTGTAAGGTTACCCACCTTTAATCAAACCTTTTGTTTGTTTTGTTTTTGAGACATGGTCTTTCACTAAGTAGCCCAGGCAGGTCTTGAACTCTTGGTGATCCTCCTGCCTCACCATGTTTGTCCAGGCTTTTTTTTTTTTGGCAGAACTGGAGATTTCACTCAGGACCCTGAGCTTGCCAGGCAAGCGCTTATTCTACAGAGCTAATTCCCTGGGCACTGCTCAGTACTCTAGACAGTGTCACAGTAAGCTTACCCTTACACTTTTTTGTCTTTTCTGTGTATCAGACCCAAGGTAAAGCATGTGTTCTCCCATTGAGCTTTCCCCTTAGCTCACTCTTTTACTGTCTGTGTATGTCTTTTTGGGACAGGGTCTCCATGCAGTTCAGGCTGGCTTTGAACTCACTTTGTAGCCCAGGCTGGCCTCAAACACAGCAATTGTCCTGTCTCAGCTTCTCAAGTGCTGGGATTACAGGCATGTGCCGCCACACTGTGCATCCTTTCACTCTTTTTTTAAAATCAATTAATTTTTTTGTTTTTCCATACTTTTATTGAAGAATAGCAGTGAGACAGTTTCAAATCAAATTTAGTAGGACAGATTCAATAGCTAATACATTGCATATTGTTTTTTTAGTGGTTATTTGTACAAGGTGCAGACATGTTATTCTTCTACCTTTCACTTTTTAAAAAGTATGTATATTCAATCCCCGGTTCTGCCAAAAAAATATGAATAAAAGAATTTAAAAAATGAGAAAAGAGGTTAGATAGTGGTTAGCAGAAAACTAAAGATAGACACATTTACCTTTCTTTAGTACCTTTTAGGTCTAATGTATTTCTGTAGACTTCATTTTTTACTTTATTTTGCTTACTCGATACAGGATCTCACTATGCAGCTCGAACTTGTAGTGATCTTCCTGTGTCAGACTCCCCAGTGCTAGAATTACAGGTGTGCGCCATGCCCGGTTTCAGTGGCCAACACGACATGGCCCAGCACAGCATGTGGTACCGGGGGTCCAACCTGAGTCCTTGTGCTTGTGAGGCAGGTGCTTTAACCTCTCGGCTATTTCCCTGGCCCCTCCTTTTAGTTTTTAAATTAAGTTTATTTGTACATTTCAGGTATACATAATGATCACATTATAATAGAGAATTTGTACTTTTACATGATATTTTTTTTTCCAATTCCCCTCCTTATTTACAAAAGCTTTATTGACGTTTTCTCTCATCATGTTTTTTCTTTTTCCTCCCTTTTGTAGATTTTCTTGATTGCAGTTTGAATTAATTTGGTTCTTGGTATGGCAGTAGCAATGATGCCAGCTGTTAGTGTGATTTCTATGATTCCAAGTTATACCTGTTGGTGGAGTCTAGGGGGCTGTAGAGTTTAACATTTATGGGGTATTGTAGACTTCAGAATAAAAATATTCATGAAGTCTGTGTTCCTACAACAGGCAAGAATGTCTTGTTTCTGTAGAACAGTTATAGCTTCATCTTTTACCTCCGTGAAGCTCTTCGAAGGTTCCTTTTCTCCTACACATGTGGTAGAAGCAGTATAGTCTCATGGATTCCACCGGGTCCTTTTACCTCCATCCCAGATGCTCCTGTGTTTGTACCTTTCCCTCAGTATAGCACTGAGCTTTATTTGAGAAGATGTTGTGTTACCTTTGTGCTCAGACATGTTTGCTAATTATTTAGTAGTTGAGATTAGAGACACATTTGTGCTCCAGAATACCCTTTAAAAAATGAGTCTTAAGTGTAAAGGTCAACTTTTTTTTTTTACATACCTGCCTTTTGAAGAGTTTTGCCTCCCAGTTGTGGCCTCTATGAGGTAAGATGGAGAATATCAGCCTTTAGTGTACACTATAAGATAATCTCCTGCTGCTTCTGTCTAGTGTCACTTTTCAGCATCCTGGATGTTAGGCCAGGCCATTTCTTTTCCCAGCCATCCTCTCCTTGCACAAACTGAGGGTCAAATGTAGAGATAATAGGCCATCATTTGGTGTTGTCTTTGTGACATCTGATTTGATATTTAACTTTTGTGTGTGTGTGTTTTTTAGGGAAGGGTGTACGGGGTGTTCAGGCTCTCACTATTAGATTGGACTCATAGTAGTGATTCACCTGTTTATAACCCATATATTTCTTGAACCAGCTAAGGGATTAGTAATTTACATTTGCTAGAGTGGTGGAATGCTGGCTTCTGTAGGTTGATTTTACTACCAAAAGAGAAAATTAAAGAGAGAATGGCATGAATAATAGTTGAGAATTCACTTTGGTTTTTCAGAAACTTGAAACTTCTTCCTGATGCCTCCTGAGCTTACTGAAATTTTTAATGTGATAGTAAGAGATTTGTGAAGTTTTCATATTTTTTAAAGAAAGTTGTAAAGTAGAAATTGCTTAAACTATTTTAAGAATGTGAAGTCAAGGACTTAAGTAAAATACGTTTAACAATTTGTAGAATTATCATTTAAAAGCAAGCATTACAGTGGCACAAGGAAGGAAATCATCTTTAATTCACTGACTGCTGCATTTGTCTTTTTTGTGTGTGATATTGGGATTGAACCCGTGGCCAAATACATGGTAGGCTGATGCTCTGCCACTTAGCTGCATCCCCAGGCCTGTGTATGTCTTTTAAAGGTGTGGTTTGAATTGCCTCTGATGATACTCTAAAACTTAGAAGAACAATCATTTGAGATACATCTGCAGTCAGTGAATGTAGCCTAGTAAATGAGGTAGGATATGTGTGTGCACTGATCACATGACACCTGTTACTTAGTGCTGCTCGAGTTGAGCCCAGGGCTTTTGCACAGACCAATATGCCTGGTGCTTTTTGCTAAAGGTTGAGCTTAAGGTCTTGCTAAAATTCCCATGCTGGACTCACATTTATATACTGGGAGTATAGCTACGTGCCAGCACACCTGGCAAATGAAATACTACATATTTTTGAACACTTCTTATTTCAAACTGTACATTAAGATTCAGGATTTTAAACATACATAAGATGTAGTTCTGATTCTGTGTCTACAGTCTCAAAGGGAGGGAGGATGCTAAAACTTTAGGACAAAATTAATTATAAAAAGCTTTCTTCAGGGGTTGGGGAAATGGCTCAGTGGAATAAGCTCTTCCCTGGCAAGTGCAAGGGCCTGAGTTCAATCCCTAGTTCCGCAAAAAAAAAAAAAACAAAAAACTTGATTCAGCCTGCCAGATAGCTCAGTGGATAAAAGTGCCTGCTTAGGCAGACACAGGGGCCAGGAGTTCAATCCCTGGCCAGCTGTGCCACCCCACCCCCCAGGGCCATTGAGTCTGGGATTGAGACTGGGTGTGGTAGTACACACCTTAATCCCAGTGCTTGGGAACCTGAAAACAGGAGAATCACTACAAATCTGATCTGTGTAGTGAGACACTGTAGTCCTTATAGACCCTGCACTAAAATACAAAAAAAAAAAAAGCTTTGTTTTCATACTGGAAGTTGAATCTTTAATCCACTTATATTTTTAAATTTGAGACAGGTTCTCTGTGTTGCTAAAATATCCAGGCCTGACCTTGTCATCCTCATGCCTCAGCCTCTGAGCACCATAAAACCTTAGGTTATAAAAAGCTTTCTTCAGGTGGTCTGTGAAAAACACAAAAAACACTCAGGCTTGTTGGTTAATATCTCAGCTACTCAGGAATCAGAGGCAGGATTAAGTTCCAGATCACCTTGGGCAACTTCTCTGTCTCAAAATTTAAAAAGGCCTGAGATGTAATTCAGTGGTGAGGCACTTGTCTACCCAAAGGAAGGCTCTGGTTTCAAACCCCAGTACATAGAAACAAGAAAAACAGAGGATTGAGACAGTACTCAGATGGCTCATCAGGTGACTGGTTGTTTGGCATAGAGTATGATAAAAATATCATGTGATAGTATGATAATAATGATGAAAACTATTCTAATAACATACTTATTAGAATAGATGTATTATTTGTATTGTGTATAATTAATTACCCACATTAAATTCTGATTCCTTACTACCTTTCTGATGCATTAGTATAAAATATATATAATCTAATAATGCTTGAGCTCAGTTCAGAGGTGCAGGGGTTTGTGGTGGGGATATCCCTTAGTCATGACTGAGTAGGCCCTTCTGGGTTCAGTCCTTGATCATCTACCCACCCTCCTCTTCCCCCCCCATAGAAAAGCAAAGACTGGAAATCAGTTTCTGGCTCCCATCACTACTGGCTGTGAGTTATATAAACTGCAGTGAGTCTCTTTGATCTACTTCGCTTTTTTTTTTTTTTTTTTTTTTTTTTTTAACATAGTATCTTGCTGTGTAGTTAAGGCTCCCCATGAACTCATGAGGCAGAGGCAGGGAGGATCACTGTGAGTCTGGCGCCATCACTCACAAAAAGTGCAAGGCCAGCCTGAACTACAAAGTGAGACTTGTTTCAAAAAACATGTGTTTTACAGAATACATGGGCCAGGGTTCAATCCCTGGTCTGCCCCCTGTCCCAATCCCTAGGGTGCCCTGAGACAGTGATTGAGAATGGGTGTGGTGGTCCTGGGCCTTTAATCCCAGCACTTTGGAGGTGGAAAACAAGAAGGATCACTATGAGTCCAGTCTGTGTAGTGTGACCCTATAGACCCTGTACTAAATACATTAAAAAAAAAAATTATGTGTGTTGGTACATGTACTCTAGGAACCAAATCCAGTGGTACTGTAGTATTGAGCTGTATCACCAGCCTTTTAATTTTTTATTTTGAGAAGGGTCTCAATGAATTGTTAAAGCTGGCATTGAATTTGAAATCTTCCTGTCAGAGCCTTGAAAATAGCTGGGATTACAGGTGGTGCACCTGGCAAAATTAGTTTTTTTCTTATTAGAATCATAGATCCTAGAAGTATTTTAATAGTTGCTTGCTTTGCCTCCCTGCTTTCTTTCTTTTTTGTACTAGGGATGGAACCTAGGGCTTTGTGTGAAGTTACATCCCTTGCCCATTGATTTTTTGAGACCAGGTCTTGCTCAGTGGTTGAAGCAGGGCTTGAATTTTGATCATCCTGCCTTAGCTTCTCAGAGTACAGGGATTACTGGCCTATACCACCATACTTGGCCATCAAGTACTTTTCAAATGATGCCTTATTTTCAGTGAATGTACTTGTAAAAATTACAGACAAAAGGTTTATTTTTAAAATATAATTTAGTGTTCAGTAAATTTAAAGCATAATGACAAACTAAAAATGAAGGGAAAATATCCTTAGTCCTTAGTATACTAAGTTTTTTGGTGGTTAGTTTCTAAATTTGTTCCAGGTTCAAATATTTTATCGCTGCTGTTTATAGTGTCTTAGACATTGTTTCAAAGAGCTTAGTGTTAGCAGTGGTTAGGTTGCTGGCATTCTTGTTTTGGTCTGGGGATCAAACTCAGGACCTTGTGCACATGAGGTAAATCTCCTTTGATGTCTTCTAACTCACACTTTAAAATTTTGCAAAAACAGTGTAAGGGACATAATTCATTTAAAAAAATTTAAATGTATTTAATACAGTTTCACTACACAGATTGGACTCAATGATCCTCCTGTTTTCAGCTTCCCAAGCACTGGAATTATAGGTGCGTACCACCATGCCCTGTCTTAGACACTGTCTCAGCCTGCCCCAGGGGCAGGCCAGTAGGCATGGGGGGGGTGTGTCAGACTGAGCTCCCTATGTCTGCCTAAGCAGGCGCTTTAATCTGCTGAAATCTGGCTGGCCTCATATTTACTTTTATCTAGTTTCATGATGTTGGATTTTTAGATTTTGTTTTCTCTTGGAACTTTTAAAACTCAGTTGTGATTTTATTTTTTTCCCATTTAAAAAAAATTAATACATATTGGTAGGCTTCATTTTGCAGCTTTGTACATTCACATAACATACTTGAATCAGTCACCCTTCATTCCCATTGCTTTATTCTGTGTCCCTGTTTCAGGGGCCTGCAATAGGTACAGTGTATTTTGATTATGTTGATCCTCTCAGTTAATCCTTAATACAGTGAATTATTTTGTATGTGTATGAGGTCTTTTTTTTCCTTATATTTAGTACAGGGTTTCCCTACATAGTTCCAACTCACAGTGATTCTCCTGTTTTCAGGAGAATCCTTCTACCTCCCAAGCCCTGGGATTATAGGTGCACCACTATACCCAGTCTCAGTTGCCATCTCAATGTGCCCCACGGGTGGGGCTAGTATAGGCATGCTGGGGCGAATTGAGCCCTGGCTGCTGTGCTCTTCTAAGCAGGTGCTTTAAAGTCTGCTGAGCTATCAGGCAGTCCTTTGTATGAATAATGTCATGTACATGATATCTTAGCAGTTGTTTTGCCTTTTGTCTTTTTTTGTTTTTGTTTTTGAGACTGGGTCTTGCTATGCAGTTCAGGCTGCCATTGAGCTCACTTCATGGCCCAGGCTGGTCTCAATCACAGCGATACTCCTGCCTCAGCCTCCCAATTGCTGGAATTATAGGCATGTGCCACCATATGCTGTTTTGCCTTTTGCTTTTTGAAAGACAATCTCACTATGTAACTCAGGCTGGCCTCCAACTTGCAGGGATCCTTCTGCCTCGGCCTCCCAAGTGCTGGGATTCAGGCATGCACCACCACACCCAGCTTTTTAAAAAATTTATTTGATAAAGAGTTTTGCTGTGCAGTTCAGACTCAGCAGTGATCCTTCTGTCTCAGCTTCTTCAGTGCTGGGATTGCAGACATGTGCCACCATGCCCCAGGGACAGCACAGTATGTGGTAATAGGGATCAAACTCTGGTCCTTGTGCTTGTCAGGCAGGCACTTGGACCACTGAGCTATCTCCCTAGCCTTGTTTTTTTTTTTTTTTTTTTTTTTTTTTGATACAGGATCTTAACTGGATTTCAAGCTTGTCTTGAATTCACTACGTAGCCCAGGCTGATCTCCAGCAAGAGTGCTGGGATTAGAGGTGTCCACCCCCATGTCCAGTTGAATGCACTGTGTAGTACTTTGTTCTGATTCTTGGCCAATATTACTAAAGGTTGGTTTAGTATATTGAGCTTTAAAGTCCTCTTTGGCCATTAAACTCTCCAAATGGCCTGCTTTTTATGGACCTTGCTTTGCATGGTGATTGTACTCCCTCCTGTTGTTGATGGGCTTAGATATTATTTAGGCCTTGTATGGCACTCCCTACTCTCAACTTTTAATATTCCCTGAGTTGCAGAACTGCTTGCTAGAATTACGTATATGATGTAAGATCAGAGTGAAGGTTTTGCATCCTGTGTGTGAAGAATGATCATTTTGGTATCTAAATAGTTCTCAATACTTGATTGTTGAATAGATCCATAAAATTTTTTTTAAAGGTGCTTTAAGCCTTGCTGAAAATGGGATTTTGAGAGGTTCTTGAAGAGGAGTAAAATAAATGAACTCTTATACAAGAAATGAGGGTCTACCACATGCCAGATATCTATGACTGTATAGAGACAGATGATCCTTGTTTCATTCCTACCTGTTTAACAACTCTTTGGGCTTAGGGACGTGTCCTTTTTTCTTTTTTCCCCTTACAATTGTGTGTATCTTATTTATAGTCTCAGTGTCTTAGTGCACTTCTTTTATACAGAGCTGTAATTTTTGCTGATTGTATCTACAGTATTGTAGTTTCTGTTATATATTACAGGAATGCATTTAAGTTTTACAAATAAAAGCAAAGTCAAGTTGGAGTTTCTGTAAGTATTGTACATACAACATACAATTTCTCATTTAGTTGAGCTGATTTATTTAAGGACTCAAGTCAGCAGAAGCGCGTTAACCTGGAATATCTATATATCTTTTGGCCCTCAAATACTTTCAGCATATATTTTTTTCTTTATAAATGACATTCTTTTTGTCTTCTTAATGCCTTCTAATATCTGTGCTTTCCAACTGAAGAGTCTTAGAGAGGACTTAGGTAGAGGAGCTTCATCTGGTTACCCTGTCTGTAATAACTTATCTGCTAAAAACTTTCACCTGAGATAAAAGAGAACTTGGCTTATAGGGCCTTAAACAGATCAGAACTCATTGTTCCTTACACATCATAGATTAGCTGTCCAATGATTCCATAAAAGGCCAGGCTCTACTCAGTGTTTCTATCCTGCCATTCCTAGCAAGTTTTTATGGCTCCTATGGCGTGGGGTTACTGTGTGTACTGCATTGGAAATAAGAAGAGGGGAAAAGATAAATTTTTTTTTCCCAGAAAGCCAAAGTATTCTTATAGGATACCTACATACTAATATATTTCCATGCTGAGATTTGGGTCATATTTTTGGCAAAAAATAAGATTAAAAAGTAGCAATAATAATTTGTGCACAGATGGTTTGATTTTGTAAATTTTTTTTTTTTTTTTTTTTTTTTTTTTTGGTGGTACTAGGAATTGAACTCAGGACCTTGTGCTTGCCAGGCAAGCACTTATTCTACTGAGCTATCTCCCCAGGCCCCACAGACAGGTTTAGAGTACTGATTTTCACATTCTTTTGGTAAGTGAGTTGCACAACTAATGTTTAATTGTTATGCATGCTGCCTTCTTTTTTTTTTTTTTGGTTTCACTGGAAAGTTCTGGCTAGAATATTTTAAGTCCAGGGGTTAACTTTTTTCTAGTGTGAACACTTCAGCACTCTGAAGTTTGTTGGTGCCTCTGAATAGTATTTTTCATGTGTGTTTGTGAGTGAGAGGAAGAGAGAGGGCGAGGGGATAAAAGAGAGAGGAGAGGGGGACCTGCTGCACAGTAGGGTAAGCACTCTTACCTTTGGGCTACCCCCTCAGCCCTTACTTAGGACATTTTAAAACTCAAATCAGTGAGTATCAAGAGACTATATATATATATATATATATATATATATATATATATATATATATATATACTGTTGACATCTAAATTCGGTATGTAATCATAGCATTATGAAGACTGAGGCAGGAGGTTTGCTGAGTTCTAAGTCAGCCTGGACTATAGAGTGAGTTCATCGCCTGCATGGAGTGCATTTGAAAACTGTCTGAAAACAAACAGCAAACTCACCTATAGCCCTCAATCTTTTTACAAATTTTTGTTTTTGTCTTTTTGAGACAGGTATCAGCCTTCCAAGTGCTGTGATTACCATCTGTAATGGTACCACCACATCCAACTTAAATTTTTTTTAATGTAGTAATATGTTCTTCATTAGCACTTTCAATACCTTGGCCTAGAAGTGGTTCAAAATAAGAAGTGTAGGGCTGGCTAGATAGCTCAGTGGAGGAAAGCACCTGCTTAGGCAGGTGCAGGGACCTGAGGTGGTTTGATCCTTGGCCTGCCTTGCTGGCCCCACCCTCAGGGCATGCTGAGACAATGTTTGAAACTGGGTGTGGTGGCTCAGGCCTGTAATCCCAGCACTTGGGAGGCTGAAAACAGGAGGATCATTACAATTTGTTTAGTGAGACTTTGTAGACCCTGGACTACATACATTTAAAAAAATGTGATATTTTGCAATTGTTATATGAAAGGATATTTGTAGTGTTTCAGCGGAAGATGCTGCTGCTGCTGCTGGTACGGTTTGTTGCCCGTTAGTACTAGAAAGAAGCATGAATTATCAGTTAGAAGTTACTGATACTTTTGGTCCATGTGCTCCTGCTATGAACCAGTGATTTAAACTGATTTCAAGTTTTTGTTCTTCTAGTTTGAAAACATACTGGCTTGAATTCACTCTTGCCTCAGCTATGGGACTTGGAGGAGTAGCCTGCTTCATTAGCGGTGAAGAGATTTGTTCTATCTATAAGACAGGATCCTCCCACCCCTCACCCCCCACTTCTTTCCCTCTCTTTGTCCCCTTCCCTCTGTCTTCCTCTTTCTGCCAGTGATTCTGTGTTGTCCAGACAAGCCCCATCCTAGGTTTATTTTAAGCTGTTCTCCTTACTTAGCTTCCTGAGTATCCATCTACTCTATTTCCAGATTTCCTCAGCAAGGAGGAAAGGCAAAACCTGAGTAGGGAATAGTCTTCTGCCTTTTCTTGTTTGTGGTCTCCTCTTACATTCTTTCTCTGCTTAATGTTCCTAAGTGTTTATCTGCTGTGCCCAGCAGTATATAAGTTACTAGTTACATGAGCTTTCTTTGAACTTCTGTTAAGTGAGTAATGCTGTTATTATTTCTGGAGTTGTTAGGGTTAAAGAGACACACATGTTATACACTGTGATTTAATAGTTTGTTCTTGGAGGAAATATTAGGATAATGAATGAGTCAGGTTTACAAGAGTATCCATCTTTCTTTGGAGCATAAAAAGTAAAGTAGGACTTAAAAAAGTTTAAACATTTAATTGGACACTGATATACTTACAGAGTTCTTACTTGAGATTGATTACCATGTTTGTTTCATGAAATCCTTAAGGATGGAATCAGGCAGCTGGATTTTAGGAGCAATTAACTGTGAAAGCAGTAATTCAAAAACTCTTACTTATTGGCCTCTGTCCACATGTGACCCATCTCAGACTGTATCTCCAAAAACTGTTCCCTAATTTGACTATTAAATATAGCCAATTGTGCCAAAGCTTAATAATGCTTTACAATCTAGGTATTCACTGAGTCTTTTTGCTCAAAATATGAGAGTGGTATTTTAGTACCTGTTGTGGAAACTGTATCTAACAAAAGTCTACAGTGTGTAGCTTTGCCAAGACATTAGGATAGTGACTCAGTCTGCCAGTCTCTTCATTTTAAGGGTGTCTTTTGTGTTTTGAGACAGGGTCTCAGTATGTAGCCCAGGCTGGCTTCAGACTTGTGATGATCCTCCTGCCTTAGCCTCATGAGCATTGGAATTACATGTGTCTGCTGTCTTACCTAGCTGAATATAATTTTATGGAGTTAATGTTCCCTTTGTATCTTTGTCACCATTATTTTTTTCAAACATCACAGTACTTTTTATCTAGAGTCACTTTTCTTCTGCTGACAGAAAGAAAAGTGTGTTGGTTAGTTTAGTTTTAGTTTTTTGAGACAGGGTCTCACTATGTAGTGTAGGGTGGCCTCAGACTCCCTTATGTTGTCCAGACAAGTCTTGAACTCATGGTGATCCTCCTTCCTCAGCCTCCCCAGTGCTGGGATTACGAGTGTGCACCACCAGGCCTGTAAATCTTTTTACTTACTGTGTTTGAAATTAGTTGTGTGGCTTAAGTCTGTGCATGGGTATATTTTTTGCAGTTCTGGAAAATTCTCAGCCGCTACATACATTTTCTTCTTCAGTGTTATTATGGCTTGTGTCTAGGTATGCCCCCACCCCCACCCCCAAAAGCCTCATGTTAGTCACAGGTGGGACTTTTCAGAGGTGACTAGATTTAAAAGTGTGTGATGCTGGGATCAAGGGTATGTGATCACCTTGCCTTTTGGCACAGTTGGGTGTGGTTAATGGGCAGGCAGACCATCCTGGGTACCTAAAGGCGGATAGCCTGGATTTATATAAAGATGGAAAGAAGGGCAGGCTGCCTGCTGCTTCCTCATCTTCACTGTCTCCTGCCTCTTGCCTCCTGCCCACTAGGTACTCTCCACAAGGAAAGCAACCAGGAAACGTGTTCATATTCATACTCTGAGGGTCTGATCAATCTTGTGCGTGCCCTCATGGCACCTCCTGCTCATCTTGGTGTGTTTCTAATTCTTTTTTTTTTTTTTTTTTTTTTTGCGGAACCAGGGATTGAACTCAGGCCTTTGCACTTGCCAGGCAAGCATTTATTCTACTGAGCCATCTCCCTGGCCCCATGTGTTTCTAATTCTTTGTCACCTTTGAGTTATGGGTTTTTTTTTTTTTTTTTTTTGGCGGAACTGAGGATTGAACTCAGTCCCTTGCACTTGCCAGGGAAGTGCTTATTTATTCCACTGAGCCATCTCCCCGGTCCCTGAGTTATGTTTTGTATAATTTCTTTGCTTTGACTTTGCTGTCTACAAAACTGCAAGTTGGACAAGCACTGCAGTTTTAATTCTTACTTTTGAAAGAGTTGCTGAGTTGTCTAGGCTGCTCTTGAACTTCTGCTCTTCCTGCCTCAGCCTCTTGAGTAGCTGGGGTTAGAGGAGTATACCATTGTGCTAAGCTTGAGTACTATTTTTGCGATACATATGTGTTAGTGCCAGCAGTTTACTGGGTGATCTGTCAAGTAGGATGGATGGAAAAGTCTGGGAACTAGACAGATGAGTGTATGTATGATTAGACATGGCTACATATATGATAAAGTAAAGGTAATGAACTTTTAATTGCAGAAAATAAAGGATGAGATTATGGGTAATGACAATTCCCAATCAATGTATTCATTTATTTATGGCCGAGCTAGGGATTGAACTCAGGCCCTTGTGCTTGCTAGGCAAGTGCTTATTCTTCTGAGCTGTCTTTCCCGGCTCCCTTTTTTCCTTTTCAGTGAATTTTTTAGTATATAATGGTTGTGTTCGTTATAGGAAATTTGTATGTATACATAACACATTAGTCCCTTATTTTACCCTTATCTCTTCCCCACTCCTCTTTCCCTTTTGAGACCAGTCTGTCCCTATTTGCTTTTGTCTATCTTTTCATTGCTCGTAAGTTTTATTCTGAGTGTCTCATATAAGATAAATCATGTGATGACTGAAGTTTGTCTTCTTTGTGGTAGATGAGGACTCCATGAGTACCATACTTGCTTTATCCACTCATCTGTTGATTGACATGTCGGCCACTTCGAAGAGTTAGCTATTCTGAGTTGTGCTACGATAAGCAAAGGTTTCCATGAATCTCACACATGCACCCACATGCAGAGCCTGTCCACCATTTGTTGTTATTTCATTTCTTGATGTTGGCTGTTCTTTCTGGGTAAGATGTTGTTTTAGTTTGTATTTTTCTAATGGCCAGTCATGTTGAGCATTTCTTTGTATATTTTTTGGCCATTTCTACTTCTGTGAAGTTTATTTCACTTGACAATTTTTTTAATTGGGTATTTTATGGGGGGGTTCTAATTATTTTGAAGGTCTTTATGTATTCTAGGATTTTTGCTTTTTTTTTTTTTTTGTGGGGGAGTGCAGGGTCTCACTGTGTGGCTCAGACTGGCCTTAAACTCATGATGGAATAGAGGATTGGTATTATGGGTGTGTGCCCCCATGACTGCTGGGCTCTTTATACACTATGAATATAAGTCCTCTGAGGAACCACTGGCAAAATCTTTTTTTCCTTCTGTAATTTATCTTTCTACTCCTTGTCTGTCTGTCCTTTTTATAATAAGTTTTTTTTTTTTTTTTTTTTTTTTTGAGACAAGGTCTTGTTATACAGTTCAGGCCAGTTTATAGTAAACTTAGTCTGTGGAAGAAGATGAGACATAAAAGTTACTATAGAAGGAAGCATTCTGAAAGTGTATTGGTATAAATGGTTGTTTTATGAATGTGGGTTCCATGTGTGCTTGTGCCTGTTTAAAGTATGATAGTTGTAGTCTTGTTGATTTGAATGTGCACATAACTTCCCCTTGCGCATGCTTGGTTCTGGAGTGTGAACCAGGGCCTCAGTCAAGGCTGAGTATGTTCTGTACCACTAAACTACACCCCATAAGTATAGCTTTTAATGTTTTAATCACTTTATTTGGCTGAAAACATTTTAATATTAAAAAGCTAAGAAACGGTTACTTATGTACTGTTGTGTGACCAAAACCACTTGGAGTAGATTTTGTTATATGTGTATATGGGGAGAAGATTACATATATGAGGAGAAGGTCCAGAACTAGGTTTACAAGAAGGCATTGTTAAGATAGTGTACACATTTGGGGTAGTTTGATTCTGCTTTCAATGTATTCTTTTTTTTTTTATTTTTATTTTTATGTATTTGGTTTTTGCAGGGTCTCACCACGCAAACTCGTGGTGATCCTCCTGCATTTAGCTTCCCCAGCACTGGGACTACAGGCATATGCCCACTGCACTTGGACTCTGGCTAGCTCAGCCTGCCCTGGGGGTGTGGCTGGCACAGCATGGGTGCCAGGCAGGCACTTTAGTCCACTGAGCTGTCTGACCTGCCCCTCAGTGTATTTGTCTTATCTGCGTGGGGTGAAATGATCGAAAGCACTACTCATGAGTACTTTAGATTTAGAAAGGTCTGGAGGTAAGTCATATAGTGTCTTTTAAGAGAAGATAGTTTGTTTTGCTGGAATGGAGTGGTGTAATAGTTGTTCTGCTCCACTCAATGCATTTAATGAACTTATTAATTCTAAAGTTTACTGCTTAGGTGGTAGCCCCTTGTGTTGTCAGGAGACTTTGCTCAACATCTTATAAACAATAAGGAGGGGATTCTTTTATGCTGCAGGATTTTGAAAAGAGAACCATGGTAAGGTATGTAGTGTCACTGGCCACTTCTCAGATGGAGAACCAGAATTTATTTTCTTTTGAATCTTTACCTCTAAATAGCAGCATGTTTTCTCTGATAATCTCATAAGGTGCTATAATTGGAAGACTTAAAGGTTGAAGTAATAAACTATAGGTTGACACATTCATATCAAGGATGATGTGCTATGCATCAAGAAAGTTTTTTTCTTATTTCTCATAAAAGTGAAATCTTTGCCATGTATTTTATTAAAACAGTTGGCTTATGAATGACTTTAAAATCAAAAGCAAGTGTCCTTGTCTTTGCAAGGACATTTTAGTGCTTACTAAAGATTTTTATTATGGAAGATTTCAAACATGTACAAACAAGTATATAATGAACATCACTGTATCTTAGATCCAGCAGTGCTATCAAGTCATAGCCACACTTTTTAGCTATTCTCTTGCCCCCTCCACTCCACATATTTTGAAATTTGAATTACTTCCTCTGTAAATGTTTTAATCTGCTTTTTTCTTTTTCCTTTTTGTCTTTCTGAGATCGTGGGGTTCTCACTATGTAGTTCACACTGGCCTTGAGCTCATTTTGTAGCCCAGACTGGACTCAGACTCAAAATGATCCTCCTGCCCCAGTCTCCCAAATGCTGGGATTACAGACACTGGTGTGTCTTTTAAAACCATATGCAGGCACACTCTCTCTGTGTGTGTCTGTATGTATCTTTTTTTTTTTGTGTGTGTGATTATCTTGATGTTTGTTTTTTCTTTCCTTTTTTTTTTGGTACTGGGAACTGAACTCAGGACCTTCTTCCTCTTTTCCTCTTGCCAGGCAGCACAATATTTTCTGAGTGTTTTATTTTCAATTTGTTCTCATAACTTAGATATAGCTATGTACATTTCACAGATGAGGAACTTAGGCTTAGTTAAGAAATTTCTCCAAAGTAATATGTTAAAAATTCGGGTGTCTCAGTTACTCTTCTTGTTGTTGGGACAGATACCCCACACTCAAAATTAAGGAAGGAAAGGTATGTACAGTCAGTGGATGTTTCAGTACATACTCAGCTGGCACATGGCAGAGAGCAACCTTTCATGGTGGCAGCAAAGAGCATAGAGCAAAGGGAGTGGCAGCAGCTAAGCTGCTAGCTAGCCTCTCGCTGCTAGCTAGCCTCTCGCCCCTCACATTGTAATGCATATTACCTGCCCCAGGACAGGTGCAGCACCCACACTCACAATAATCATTTGCAAACTCTAGAAGCTGCCCCATAACTACATGAGGCTTTGGAGGTACACCTGCACACAAACAATAACACTTGGTAATTGTTTTTCATCTTTTGGTGCTCTGAATTGAACTCAGGACCTTTGTGCTTGCGGGACAGCACAATTTGTTTTGTGTGGCTGGCTCAGCCTGCCTGGGCTAGCATGGCATGTAGTGCCAGGGATCAAGCTGCTGTCCCTGTGCTTGCCTAGTATTTTATTTTCAATTAGTTTTCATAACTTAGATGTCTGTTTCACAGATGAGGAAATCAGGCTTAGTTAAGAAATTTCTCCAAAGTATTAGGTTAAAAATTGGGGAGCATTGTTGGCATTTAGGTGTAGCTTTCTGAGTTTCTTTATGTATAAAAACAACACATAACCCCTCCTCTTTAGATCTGTTTAAAAAGACCCAAATGTGGTCCCCCCATTGTCCCTCATTGCTGTTTTTTTCCTGTTTTGTGCTGTGTGCCACTTATGAAGTGTGCAGTAGTTTCTGTCTCCCTGATTGTATGTAAGCTCCATCGTAGAAAAAATTACTGTTACCTGTCAGTTAGGCCTTCTGCTGTTTGTTGAAGAGATTAGCAATGTTTTGTCTGGGATGGCAGTGCAGCGCATGCAGCTCTTGCTGTTTTTAAGTTTCAGTGTACTTATCATTCCCTTTTAGAGAACATCTGGGCCTTCTCTAGTTTCCCTCAAGTGACATACTGCAGGGAGCATCTTGATCACATAATCCCTGTTTATTTATGTAAATACTTGAGAGTCATGTGAAAATTAGAAAGGAATGTAATGATGCCAAAACAGTGTAAACCTTGGTCAGCTCTCAAAACCTAGTGGATATGACAATAATACATTAATTATTCCAAGTTTTGAAACATGGCTTTTAAAAAAAAAAATTAAACTTAGGTTTGATAACAATAGCCTTATTATTTTTTCTTTTTTAAAAATTTTTAAATTTTTATTTTTTCTGACCAGTGCTTGCTACATGTTATGGCTTAATGAACAGCCGTAAGTTTCAATGAAGATGTTGCTATTTATAGAAATATGGGTCTGGCAGGATAGCTTGGCAGACCAAGCACTTGCAAGCACAGGGCCTGAGGTTTGATTCCCAGCACCACATGCCATGCTGGCCCCTTCCCCGGGAAGTGCTAAGCTGGCCACTGAGACCAGATATGGTGACAGACACCTGTAATCCCAGCATTGGGGAGGCTGAAAATGGGAGCCTTAGTACGAATCCAGGCTGCATAGTGAGACCCTGTACCAAATACGTTTAAAAAGAAGAAAAGAAATAGGGTCCATGGGCTGTTAGGGTGGCATTCTGAAATTTTTGTGTTTATTCTGTTTCTTAACTTTAAAGAAATGTTTCTGAGGTGTGTTAAATTTAGATCTAACTTTGTTTTTTTTTTTTGTTTTGATTTGTTTTTTTTTTTAAATTTTCATCATCTTTACAAAATTGTGACCCTGCACATTTCACAGTATTAAAGTATTTTCCTGACATTGTCTTACATTTTTTAGCTTTTCTCCTGAACCTAGCTACACTTAATACTTCTGAAAATTCTATAGGTTGAAGTATTGTTGATGACAGACTGTGTAGTCATTGTTTGGAAAAGATTGTGTTATCCTTGTTTACGATAATGTTGAAATGTTTTTTAATGGCTGCAACAACAAACATGGATTTTGTAATATATGCTGTGCTAAAGAAATTAACTTCAGTGGTTTGTTCTCGAAGGGTTCGTAGCAATAACGAGAACATGTGTTGAGAATAGTCTGGAAATACTGCCTTACTCTGTTTTGTCTGTGTGCTGTAAAGGTCATTTCCTGAGCATAGCACTTAGGATGTTCATTTTTTTTACCCTAGGGGAGTACCTTGTTTTAATCTACAAGTTACATTTAATTTTATTTCACTAATAATGAGTTTTGTTTGATTACTTTTGATAATGGTACTAGGGATTGCACCCTGGGACCACTGAGATGTGTTCCCTCTCTCCTTTTATTGGAAACAAGATCTCAAGTGGCCTTGAATTTGTGATCCTCCCGCCAAAGCTTCTTGAGTAGCTGGGATTGCAAGAACACCTTACCATGCTCAGCTTCAGTAATAATGATTTCTGCCCAGAGCCATCAATCTGTTCTTTGGGTAAGGGAGACAGTTACAAGTCATTTCCTCTGTCCCAGTAGCTGTTTGCTTTTCATAATGGTTGTTAAATAAGTGGTATTCTTAGGTTTTTATAAGAAAGAATTTTTAAAGTACTTCATTTAGGAAAAGCTGTTATAAATGCTTTAATTGTATAAAATGTGTTTTAGAATATGTATGCTCATGCCCTCTTTTGTCTCTTCCTTCCCCAGTAGATATATTATTTCTTTAAGAGGATGTACTAAAAATGCTAGGATAAGCTGACCTCCTACTCCCACTGACTGGCTAATTAGGGTAGCCAGCAGGATTGCAGACCTGGGTCTGAAAGCTATTTCTTGGCATGTGTGGTACAAGTTGCTGACTCTAATTTTTGAGAACTGAAGTACAAGAAAATTTACAATGTAGTTAGTATTGTGAAAAACACATAAGCTGTATGAGCTAAGACAGGATTTATATTTAGGAATGAGTAAAGTAGTTGGTCACTATTCGTCTGTGTCAGTGGTGCCAAACCCATAACATGTGTGCTACAGTCAGCCATTTGTTATTGAAAGCTCTAAAAGGTTCACCATTACTGGTCTGTGCCATTGTAATTACAGTATTCTACAAAACCTACTTGGTCTGTTTCAAACTTCTTGTCAAAGATTACTAGTAAGTACAGATAAAGAAGTAAGGTATATTCTGCCTTGCTTATATGGTTGTCATCTTGTGCCGCAGAGATTGACTTCTCATCCAAAGCCATGTTGGTTTTCGTACTAAGTGTTAACCTGGGGCAGTGATGACAAACCATGTAGAATTTTCAGTAATACAACCCACTGCAGTGAGTGTGCCATAGGTTCGCTACCTCTAACCTAGTGCCTGCTTTGGGCCACACATCCCCCATGTTTAATAAGAGACAGGGACTTGATAAATTGCCTGGATTAGATTTGTGATCTTTCTTTCCTCAGCTCCAGAGGGCTGGTACGATAGGTGTGCTCCACCATGCCTGGCCAAAATGTATGTTCTTAATTCCCCTCAGATCCTTTCCCCTTCCAAGGTTCTTCTTAACCCCTCTTACATATGGCTACTAAAAATTTGACTTTTGAGTTGTATACATTTTTGTCTTAGTTCCTCTCTAAATCAAAGGGAAATAATGATTTTGTAGACATCCTAAATGGTTTTGTAGACATCTTTTCAGCATTTTTCCTTGACTTTCCTTTCTCATTCCCAGTGGTGCAGTTAATGATTCCCACCCAAGGTATTTGTAGGTCTTACCTGGAACCATGAGCCAGAATTTGAGTCCAGTAGGGGAGATAGAACAAGCAGAGAGCTTGGGAGCATGGGTTGTCAGGCTGCCTTTTGTAGGGTTCAGCATCCTTTAAAGGTTATTTCTTCACACCTGTTTCAAAGACAGGCTTTTTTTTTTTTTATTTAAAGTTCTGGGCATTTTTTGTTGTTGTTGCTGTTTTTTTTTTTTTTTTGTTTTGCGAAACCAGGGATTGAACTCAAGCCCTTGTGCTTGCCAGGGAAGCGCTTATTCCACTGAGCCATCTCCCAGGCGGCATTTTTATAAAATGGAATTACTTCTGTTATGAGCAAGGGTAATTTTTTTTTTTATTCCACATTGTAGCAGTTTTAGATTTTAACTACCCTTTTTGTGTTTAACTTGCCACACTTTCTTGTAGGACCTACTGATTTCCTTGTTGATCAAGAGTGCATAGTCATTCAGATCTGTGTCACTTGATGTCATTTCTGGTTTGTAATCTGTAGGTCTGAGCTTGCTGCCTTGAGTTGCCTAATTTTGTAACAATTTGGTTTCTTTATTTGTAAAATAGAAATACTATTGTAGTTTGTATTGCTCATTGGCACATTTAAGTTCATTTGTTTGTATTTTGAGACAGGGTCTCACTTAGTAGTTCAGGCTGGCCTTGAAGTCATTTTGTAGCCCAGGCTGCCTTGAACTCCTGGTGTCCTTCTTCCACAGCCTTCTCACACCTGGGACTTACAGTTGTGTGCGATTGTGCCTGGATACTTGTAAGTTTTGCTGTTAGAGTAAACAAATTAAGGAAGTGCTATGCAAATCATTATTACTGTTGTTTTTAACCTCAGGTGTATGTGAAGCCACACAAAATCTCTTAGAGAATCCTACATCTAAATAGAATGCATAATAACTGGATGTGGAGTATAGTGTGCAAATGAGATTTCATTCTTTTTTTTTTTTTCCTTTGACAGAACCAGGGATTGAACTCAGGCCCTTGCACTTGCCAGGCAAATGCTTATTCTACTGAGCTATCTCCCTGGTCCCTCCTGAGATTTCATTCTTAAGTGTTCTAAAAGTGGAAAAGTCTATGGTGACATTGAGCTACATTCTTTTATTTTTATGTTACTTTCTTAAGGAATTCTGAAAAGTTTCTGGCCTCTATATAAAGATTAATCTATAATATAAAAAAGCAGGTAGAGGGAGATGGCTGAGTGGAATAAGTGCTTCGCTGGCAAGTGCAAGGACCTGAGTTCAGTCCGTGGTTCTGCAAAAAAGAGCAAAAAAAATGTGTTTGGTACAGGGTCTTACTCCTCAGCTTGGACTCTTAGTAATCCTCCTGTTTCAGCCTCTCCACTGCTGGGCTAGGGTTACAGGTATATGCCAGCCACCATGCCAGCAAGAATTTAGACTACTGACATATCTCCCTGGCCTTAAACTAATTTTCTGATTATCAGTATTTTCTCTGTATAAGAATTTTTTGTTTTTATGAGAACAGGGCTTCAGTCTGCATTTTAGGCTGGTTTTGCACTCGCTTTGTAGCCCAAGCTGGCTTCAGACTTACAGCAATCCTGCCTCATCCTCCCAAGTGCTGGGATTACAGGAATGCACAACCAGATCCAACTGATAATTAAATTTCTTACATTTGTTAAGATGTTTTAAGCTAAATTCTTATATTTTCACAATTTCTTGTTCGTGATGACTCTGTAAGATAGGTAATATACAGTGATATAATTTATAAAATAGATATATGATATCTAGAGATTGGTTGTTCTAGATTACAGCAAACAGAGCTAGAGCTGGTCTTGAAATCCAGGGTATCTGGGGCCCTTGCTCAGTGTTCTGCACTATACTTGAGGTGATTTCTTTTCATCTATCTCTCCTTTAAGATCATTGCAGTTTTACAGTTTGTATTATTTCACTTGTTTGTTCACAGCAGTACATGAAGTAGGCATGACAATGCTTTTAATTCTATGGTTGAGGAATTTGAGGCCTAGAGGAAGTCATTTTTTATTTTGTGCTTGTTTTCTGACAGAACTCTGGCTAAGTTTTGTATTGCTTTGATTTTTATTTTATGTGCATTACTTGTTTCTGTGTAATTCTGATGATGGGGATTTCTGTATAGTACTAGAAGTACGGAAGTAGACATTTTACCTGTGGTGTGTTTTCTTTGAATTGAGACTATGGGTTCTTACTTGAAAAATGAATTTATTTTATGTGTGGGGTTTGGGGCCACATGGCTTGAATTTGTTATGTTCCTAGCATTCTGTAACATACAAGTCAGACCTCACAGTCTAGTAAGACAGTGCCCCATCATTGAAGATAGTAAGATGAAATTTTCTGCATAAAATTTCCTCAGTATCTTTGTTTCTGCTCTGTGATGTCATGTATATCTAATTCATGTTTTTTTGTTTTTTTTCCCCCAGTGAATGGTAGTGTCTAGAAAGGGTATGTCCCTTCAAGAGAGAGGTGCCAATGTCCAACCGGCCTAATAACAATCCAGGGGGGTCACTGCGACGTTCACAGAGGAACACTGCCGGGGCCCAACTACAAGACGACTCGATAGGAGGAAGGTATGTGTTTCATGGTAGTTTGAAAAGAAGTTGAGAATAAAAGAAATTTTTAGCACCTCATTATGAGGTGCGTTACAAATGGTAATTTTTCCTAATGTTTTAACCAAGTAACAGAAAACTGGAATTGAAAGTGACTCCTAATCTTTGCCCAATTCCATTAGGGTCAAAAAGTAGATAATGTTCAGTTATTGCCATTAACCTGTGGTAGGGCTGTTAACATATGATGTCATGTTTTGTTGGCCTGTACTTTCTACTTCTGTCATACATGCGATAGAACATCTTTCAATAACTTGCCCTTTTTTGTTGTTGTTGGAACTGGGATTGAGCTCAGGCCCTTGCGCTTACCAGGCAAGCGCTTTTACTGTGCCATCTCCATCTCCCTGGCCCTAACTTGTCCTTTTTCTTTTCTCTCTCTCTCTCTCTCTCTCTCTCTCTCTCTCTCTCTCTCTCTCTCTCTCTCTCTCTCTCTCTCTTTCTCTCTCTCTCTCTTTCACTCTTTCACTCTCTTTCACCCTGCACTTGCCAGGCAAGCACTTATTGTACTGAGCTATCTCCCTGGCCCCAACTTGTCCTTTTTTATGTGTCTCTTTGCTTAATGATGCTTAATTGGGAAGAAACTTTTAAGAACATGAGTTCTCATATCCAGCTTTTGGATTATTTCTCATCATTGGAAGCTGTATGAATTGGGGGGCAGCCTGATAGTAGTGTGTCTACTGTGTCCTTGTTTTTATTGTGGTCTGGCATTGATCTTTTCAATGTTGGTGTTTATGTGAGGGGTCATGTGCATTCAAGTGCATTCTCTTGAATGCCAAATGTGGAGTTTGCTTTAGCTGAGGGCTGTTACTTGCATAAATTTCTCAGGACTGTTTGCAGTGTTCAGGTCACTGAATTAATTTAACAAGTATTAATGATTGTTTAGAGAAACACATTAATAAATCCTAGTTGAATAACTGATACAACATTTTGAGGTGTAACTACTTGTTTGTCAAATAATTTAGAAAGTTTATTTACATTTTAGAAAAGTTATTTAAGTGTACTTGAGCTCTGGATGGAATAGCTCTGTGGGTGATTTCTGCCTCTGTCATTAAGTAGCTGTGTGTCTTTTGCTAAGGTTTCCGAGCAACTGTAGTTCTGTACTTCATTCACACAGTAGGGATATCTGTCTCTTGGAGTTAGTAGTTACTTAATATGTCACATTTTTAGTACTGTATTGGTATAAAGTATCTCACTGTGTGGTTTAGATTTGAATTCATAGTGTAACCCAGCTTGGCCTCAGACTCATGGTGATCGTTGTGCCTTGGTTGACAGGCATGTTCCACCCACCACACTGTATAGAATATTATCTTTTTTTTTTTTTTTTTTTTTTTTTTTTTGCTTTTTTACATTCAGGTTTTTTGAAGCAGCCATGTTTCATTTTATATTGTAGAGTGGGTTTTAAACAAGTCATTCTTCCCATTTATTATGAATTATGTTGCTCATTTTATAGAATTTTAAAAATTCAGAAAATAAAAATGTCCACTTGTTAACTGTTTGACATGTGCATATCTTGTCTTTAATTGCATGACCATAAGTAACTTGTACCTTTAAAGTAGCTGCAGTTTTGTATATATTAACTTTAAAGATATACCTAGATGCTTACACATGACCTAAAACATTTTGGGCTCTCTCAGATGTATCCCATGAATTAAGAGAATTGTTATTGTGTCATATATTTAAAAAAAAATTGGGAAATAAATGAAAGTGCCTAATTCAAGTGGTTAAGATGTGTTGGTTTAAAGAAACTTGATAGAGTTGTGGTAATCTAGGATTCAGTTAGCTTTGCAGAATGGCAGATCTTGCTATAATGTGTTTAAGCCTGAAGGAAGAGAAACAAAAATTTTAAATATATTTGGAAAGGCAAAGAGAATGCCAAAGAATATAGAGAAAAAGAGTTTGATAGTTTTACTTAATCCTAGGTGATAAAACCCAATTGTAGTTTTCATATGTGTCATTATGTGTGTCCAACTTTTTTTCTATGCGAAAGAGGTTTTGTTTACTTTTTAAAGGCTTTGAATTTTTTCTGTTTTCGTTTCTTTTAGGCTTTGCAGTTTAGCCATTTCTGGTACTAGAAATTGAATTGCTACTTCACAGTCTCTGTGTTCATCTATGTGATCATAACACAGATTACATGGATTTTCTTCAGTTTTCAGAATATGGATAAATGTAATTATAATCCAGAATTAGAATTTAAGCCAAAAAAACCTTAACAGTTTAAGACTGCGAATTAGAAGACAGTGCTAATCTGAGTGTCATTTTCTCTTTCTTTGTTGAGGGAGGAATTTTGAAAATTCCTCTCATCAAGCCCTAATTTAACTTTTAGAGCCTCTCTGAGTTATCTAGTCTGTAAGAAACCTTGCCAATTTTTGGAAGTGAAAGGATTTGGATTACTTGAGTTGGAGCAATTACTGTATTTTTGTTCTCTTTATGGTCCACTTTCCAAAATGAAATTATTTTGGCCTTTGTTTCCTGAGAACAGTGAATTTGAGCATATGCCGTTATTCAGAGAGATAGTAATTAAAACAGTGATAGTAACAGCAGCTACTGTAATAGTGTTAGTGTGATGTTTTGCATTTAAGTAATTATAACATGTATTCTTTCAATTATCATTCACGGAAACTCTGTGCCCAATATGTAATCTCTGTTTTACAAGTGTAGAAACTTGCTGTATTTTATGTAGTCAGGACTTAATTCTATACTTGGTGACTTTAAATTCAGTGACTCTTTTCATTATGGTCACTCTGTTTATAGTGCACAGACCACTTGATCTGTATGATGGACTTAGAGGAGAATATAAAATGCTTGTAAGTGTGAAGAGCATTCATTTATTCATTTTAAAATTTAAGTCCTGGTTTCCCTCTTAGAATTTTTCGATTGACTCATTTTTAACCACTTAGTTCTAAAGCAGAATTAAGCTTCACCTTTGTGGAACCTCCTTCCAAAGCAAATCTACATCTTTTTTAGAAGAATTTGTATTCTTCCTGAAGAATCTTTGGAACATATTTAATCTCTCCTGATTATCCTTTCTGTTCTTTTTTCAGTCATTCTTCATTGCCCTCTGTAACTGAACTAGGCTTCTTCCCTTGTTTTTCTCTTTCCTTTTGCCTTCAGAGTTTTTGGAATATTAGCTGATCTGTTACTCTTTCTGTTTTCTTTCTTTTTAGGAAATCACTCTTCTCTGCTTCTCTGTTGGGTTGCTCTCAGGGATACTTCTAGTCTTTTCACTTCTAGCCCAGGTATTTGGAGAAAGTTTTTTTTTTTTTTTTTTGGTTGGTTCAGGCTGCCTTAAGGGCGGGTCTGGTAAGGCTTGGTAACCTGGGGTTCAAACTGTGGTCTGCTGTCTGTGCTGGGTTTGCCCCAGCAGGCGCTTAAATAACTGAGCTACCCAGCAAGCCCCGTAGGCCATTTCCTCCCTCTTGGCCTTGCAGGAATAGTATTTTCATTCTATATGCTTTCATGTGTTTTTCTCAAATGTCAGTCATAGGATTGAATTTACTTTTTATAGCAAGTTTGCTTAAGATTGCTTTAGTGATAGTTTCTTCTACATTGTTATTTTAAAAGTACATACAGAGTCCAGAATATTGGGTAAGTTTTGGGAAAATTGAAGAAAATAAGATAATTTTAATTGTACTACTCAGATAACCATAGTTTTTGTTTCTGTTCCGTATTCTTAATATCTTTTCTGTGTGTATACCTCTGATATAAAAACAGGAATCGTAGAGTATAGTAACCAGTTGTTCAAATTAGATATACTTCCTGGAATTCTTACATTCTCCGATGATGCACATTTAAATGGCTTGAGGATTTCCTTTGATGCAAAAACTGGTGATTAAAATTTGGGCCTCAGTTCAAACTCATGCTCCCTTACCCCCCAATTTTTGGCTATTAAAAACACAGCTGTATTTATTGCATATAAGTGAAATTCTCCTTTACTCTGATTTTAAATTCCTGAAGGTGAATTTGTAATCTCTAAAGGTACTGAATAATTTAAAGACTTTTAATAGATTACTAAATTGTCTTCTGAAAGATTGGCCCAGCTTATATAGTCTTAATACTTTTGGAGTGTGAGTGCCCAGTGTTTCAAATCCTAGTTAGCAGATTATACCAATTTTAAAAGTTTGCAGGAAAAAGGTTTGCTTTTGCTCTAGTCAGTACTTCTTGGATTATTGTAGATTTGTAAATCTTGCCATATGTTGACTTCTTTAATTTATTTTGTTAGTATTTTTTGTTTTGATTTTGGAGATGCTTGTTTTTGTATTAGAGACCTATATGGAAAGTGTAATGATCCACAGACTGTAACGAGTACATTTTTGTAGTTTTGTTTTAATTTGTAAGAACTTATGAAATTATATGACCAAGTCTGTTAGTACTTTACTTTCTTTGCCTTTATACCAGAAATAATTTTTTTCTTCCAAGTTTCTGTTACTTAGATGTTTACGTTTGGCTGTAATCTGTCCAGATTTTTTGAATAGGGAAAGGAAATGCTTAAATCCAGTCCACCTAACCTCTCACCCCATTGAAATATTTGCCTAAAAGCTTTTGTAATTATTGATTACTTTGAGATCAGCATTAATTATAGGAATAGATTTATATTTTGCTGTGGTAGCATACATGTGTAGCCCCAGCACTCTGAGGCTGAGGCAGGAGGATCATAAGTTCAAGCTAAGTCTTAACTTCCCAAGACCCTTTCTCAAACTATAAAAATAGCTGGAGATATATATAGCTTAGTGCAAAGGCCTTTTTTTGGAGGTGGAGGGGAGTATTTCAAAGGGATGCTACTTAGAAAAGTACAAAAAGGAAAGAAATATCATCTACAAATAAGTCTTTATTGCCTTTTGAAAAATTGATTGGTCTGTAGCTGGTTGCACCATATATTGATTACTCTTTTGCCTCTCTCATTATGATTTTTGGGTTTTTTCTTTTGGTGATTATTTACAAACAACTACATAATTTGCTGTATGAGTGGACATTTTCAAGTTTTGGCTAGTTAGTTGCAAGTAGGAAAACTTTTTGCTTATGATTATATGTGTTTGTATTTTAGCTATCATCAGGATGGGATCCTGAAAGTAAAATGATTTTTCTTTTCTTTTGGGCTGGGGGTGGTTTTGTTTGTTTTTTTGAGACAGCGTCTCACTATGTGTATTTCAGACTGGCCCTGAACTCACTATATTGCCCAGGCTAGCCTTGAACTGTGGCAATCCTCCTACCTAAGTTTGCTGATGGCAGGCCAAATAGCTCAGAGGATTAAAGTGCCTGCAAGCAGGCGCAGGGCCCAGGGATTTGATTCTCTGGCTGGCCAGCCATGCCAGTCCCACCCCCGGGGCTCACTGAGATGGCAATTGAAACTGGGTGTGGCGGTGTAAGCCTGTAATCCCAGCTCTTGGGAGGCTGCAAACAGGTGGATCACTATAAGTCTGATCTAGTAGTGAGACCCTGAACACCCTGTAGACCTGTCCCTAAAATGCACAAAAAAAAAAAAAAAAAAAAAAAAAAAAAAAAAAAAAAAAAAAAAAAAAAAAAAAAAAAAAAAAAAAAAAAAAAAAAAAAAAAAAAAAAAAAAAAAAAAAAAAAAAAAAAAAAAAAAAAAAAAAAAAAAAAAAAAAAAAAAA
>PVKA01001368.1:0-110691 GCA_004027165.1 Ctenomys sociabilis | reverse complement strand
GTAGAATAAGTGCTTGCCTGGAAAGCACAAGGACCTGAGTTCAGTCCCCGGTTCCGCCAAAAACAAACAAGCAAAAAAGATGAACTATCTTAGCCTGCCGAGTGCTGCAATTACAGGTGTATGACACCACAACCTGGCTAAAATGGCGTTTTTAAAATGAATTTTTTATGACACATTTATTTCATATGATATTTTTTTCTTCAATTTATATGATCACTATTAGGTAAAATAGTGCTTTCGTTTTTGTTGTTGGGCTTAGGTTATCTCCACTTTGTATTTTTCTCCTTTTCTGATAAGGAAAAAAGAACATCATTACTGGTTTTATTGATGTTTCCCCAGTAATTTCTGTAAACATTGAAAAAGTACTTTTAAGGAGTAGATTTGGCCAACAATACTTTTGATAGAAATATACTAATATTTCTGTATATGTTTATTTTCTTTTGAAAACTGTACAACACAGCTGCGCTTTTAATTTGCTTAGCTGATAATTAACCTATTTGTTATGTAAAAACTACAATTCTAGTCCTCTAAAGCATTCCTAAAAGAGGTAGTAAGGCAAAAATATTTTAAAGAAAAGAAAAAAAAAGAGAAGAATATCTGCTATAGTGACACAAACCTTGTTGGCAATGTTGGTTGGAGCCCTTTAATGAAGTAGGAAAGTGTAATCTTAGGAGATTTGAAAAGGAGGCCATTCATAACAGCTTTATATTTGTATTTTGGTTCATTTCCTGTTTTAGGAATGTGAAATGATATGTCACCATACTTTGATTTGGTACTTTAGTGTTAAGATAGGCATTTTTTAAGTTATCACCTGTCAGTGAAATTATTTTAATGCCTATAATTTTCCATTATATGGATATAATTTTTTTCTTGTATTTAGGGAAGGGTCTACAGGGTGTTCAGGGTCTTACTACACAGATCCGACTCCCATCCTCCTGTTTTCAGCCTCCAAAGTGCTGAGATTATAGGTGTACACTACCACGCCCAGTCAATCGAAGCCTCAAGAGTACCTTGGTGGTGGGGCCAGGCATGGCAGGCCAGCAATCAGGCCCCGGCCTTGGCACTCTGCCTAAGCAGTCAGCTTTAGTCAGCTGAGTTATCAGGCCGGCCCATGTAGATATAAATATTAATGTAACTCCTCCATCTACTTAAGCTTTTTTTCTTTATTTTAGCTTTACTGTAGATTGGCTGGAAGAAATGCTAAGCTATAACCTGGGTCCTTTTAAAAATTTTTATTTTGAGATAGGATCTTGCTAAGTTGGTTTATCAGGCTGACCTCAAACTTGAAATTGTATTTCAGCTTCATGGGTAGCTAGGATCACAAGCCTGTGCAATCAGGGCTGAGAGGAAAGTTGGCTTAAAGAGTATAAGGTGTGATGGTAGTCATACAGCCACAAACTAGCCTGCTGTGAACCCACCTGGTGTGACTCAGGGTCTATGCCTATATCCATGGGCCAGCTATTCTTTTCAATAAGTTCAGTTTTTGCTGTAACAAGTAATGTTGCACTGAATATCTTGTTGTCATTGTAAATTTATATAGTACAGTATTTCTCTAAGCTAGGGTTATGTAGAAATTGCTAGGATAAAGTATATTTTTTTTAAAAAGTTGTTATATAGTACTAGTTACCTCATTTGCATATAATTGTATGGTGATTATCTAGGAGTATTAGTTTTCTTTTAGTATTGTTTCAATCTTTATTTGTCTGTCTCTATCTGTTCATCCATCTATCAATCACAGGGCCTAGTTACACAGCTTGACTCAGTCAGTGATTCTCCTATCTCAGCCTCCCCAGTGCTGGGATTACTGTCATGTGCCATATGTGGTACCAGAACTCAAACCCAGGTCCTTGTGTTTGCTAGGCAGGCACTTAGCCTGCTGAGCTATCTTCCAAACCTCATCTTTTAATATTTTAGATATTCGTGTCTTCTAGTTTTTCTAAATTTCTAATACTGTAAAGAAAATTGGCTACAAGAATAGACACCATTTTGGCCCTAGACCTTCAAGGTCAGTGAGGACTTAGGACATAAGAGAACCTGTACTGTAACATCCTGTATGTAACTCAGTGGTGTCCCAAATTTTCTGTTCAAGGAGATTATGGGCTACAGAGGAAAGTGATCAACAATGTATAGAGTGTGCCTAAGGAGAGTCATCTAGAGAGAAAACATTCTCTCAGGCATTCACAGAGAGCAAGTTGGTCAAGCAGTAGCTGTGACTTATCCACATGGCTGACACTGACAAGATCTACAAATTGCTGTACAGGGTTTCAGAGTAAATCCTGAGGGGATTTGATTGACCTTGTCACATACAAAAGTTACATTTTTTGTTGTATAGGTCTTGCTTTATCTTCCAGCAGAAAAGTACAAAAATAAGATATAAAAAGTAAAGCCATATTAATATGCTGAGCTGTAAAAGGCTCAGGTCAACAACTTCTGGCACTGCCAGTCCTTCGGATAATCCACTGCTGTTATGTACTACTGGGTTATATTGGATTATTTTGCTGAATTCATGCTTCTACAATATTTGAATGGCAATGGAATACCCATCTCTAACAAAACTAAACAAAAATGGGGGATGTTAATGACCATTTTGTAGTGAAAAAACTGTGTGTGTGTGTGTGTGTGTGTGTGTGTGTGTGTGTGTATTTAAAAAAAAAAAAGATTGGAGGGGCTGGGGAGATGGCTCAGTGGAATAAGTGCTTCCTTGGCAAGCACAGGGGCTTGAATTCAATCCCAGGTTCCACCAAAAAGAAAAAGAAAAAATTAGGAGATGTTCTTATATGGTAACTAGGGCATTTTCTAGTGAAATAACAAAGCCATACCTAAGACTGATGGAGGACAAGATCCCATGAATTTAATTTACCTTCTCTTAAACTGCAATTGAAATAAAAGGTAGTAAGCAAAAAGATATATAGTATGTTTTGTGTAATGCCAAATACTGGACTTAAAAGTATTTTTAGTTTCTTTTATTTATTTATTTATTTATTTATTTATTTTTTGTCTTTTTGTCTTTTTGAGACAGGGTCTCACTGCAGTTCAGGCTGGCCTAAGCTCACTTTGTAGCTCAGGCTGGTCTCGAACTCACCAACAATCCTCCTGCCTCTGCCTCCTGAGTGCTGGGATTACAGGCATGCGCCACCACGCCCAGCTAGTTTCTTTTTTTTTTTTTTTAAAAAAAATGTATTTACTACAGCGACTATAGGATCTCACTACATAGATCAGACTATAATGATTCTCCTGTTTTTCAGCCTCCCAAGTGCTGGGATTACAGGCTTGCACTACCATGCCCAGTCTCAGTGGCCCTCTCAGTGGGCCCTGGGGGTGGGGCTGGCACTGCCACTGCATGCCTGAGATTGAGCCCTGATCCCTGCCTGCTTAGCTTTAGTCCACTGAGCTATCTGTCAAGTTCTTTCTTTTTAGTTTCAGAGAAACCAAAACTTTGTAACTTTTACCCTATTCTTAGCATTGAAGTAGCTACTTTTTTTTTTATGTCTTGTAATTATTTTATAATTTTAAAAAATGGTTTTTTGAGGACAGGGTTCTGCTATGTAGCTTAGGTTGCTATTAAAATGCTGGCCTCAAACTCATGGCTCCCTTCCTGGCTCAGCCTCCTGTGTGGTGGGATTACAGATGTTTGCCACCACATCCAGTCTTCTTTAGTATCTTGGATCATGCCATTCTCCATTTTTGTATCACACCTGTGTTCCTGGAATTCTAGTGGTTTTTTTAAAGTCTCAGTAAAAGAATTTCAACTTTGGGGACTGGTGAGATAGCTTAGCCAACTAACGCTACCTACTTAGGCAAAGTTAGTCAAGCACAGAGACCTCTGTTTGAACCCTGACAACCAAATACATTTAAAAAAAAAAAGCTACTTTGAAGTAGCCTGTACTCTTTTCTGGTGTTAGGAATCCAAAAGAAATTCTGTAGCACTTAGAGCTCCTCTAGCGTACAGTTAGGGAGTTGGAAACATTCTCTGACTGGCTGCTTGTGCTTAGTTCATCTCTCATGAGGTACCTGCTTCTCTTTGTCATATCTTTCTAGGCAGATTTCACTATTCCATCCTTATTTTTTCCCTACCCACTTTTAAGGCTTAACTTAGCTTCTCATCTTCACATAATGCAATTTATCTTTTCTTTAGGCTTTCTAGAACCATTTACACCACGGTGGCAAAACTTGATAATCTTGCCACATTCTCTTGCAGTGGTCTTCCTCTTCTATGAAATAGTTTTTGAGACAGGCTCAATAAGTAATTCAGTCTGGCCTTGAACTTATGACTAACCTACTGAGCACAGTGATAGGCATGCACCACCAGGCCCAGCTCCCACCCTTTTTTTTTGGCAGTTCTGTAACTTTATTTCAAAGTTAGTTGTAGTCCACATTCACTGTCTGGAGATTTGTGAATGTGGTAACCAGGACATAGGTTACCATGGTGTACACCTTTTTGGTGAATCTTCATCCTCATCCTCATTCCATTTCTGGGACAGCCACACCCAGATATGATATGGGACATTCCTTATTTCTTTGGCCCAGACAGCTTTGTTGAGCCTGGTGTCAATGAACACATCTGGAGTCTCCATCTCCTTCACGGCAAACTTGTGAATGTCCTTAAGTACAGGAGGGGCACACTTCTTCAAGCCCACTCCATGGATGTGCTTGTGAATATTGTGTATTACTGAGTCACCATCTCATGGCCCTTCTCACCATCCTTCTTTGTGGGAGCCATTCTGCTGGGCCCAGGTTGAAAGGGTCCCACCATTTTGAAGTGTAGTTTTTTCACTTCCAACATGGTCTCTTTCTCATCCAGGCTTGCCATTGCTTAGCCTTGGGTAAATCTGGGAGGATACACCAGACCTTTTCTTCCTGAGAATAGTGATGGGCCTGCCATAGTCACATGATCAAAAATTGAAACCATTCTAAGCTTTAGCCTTTTGCCTTCTGGGGGCAGAGTTGGGAAGGTGTGAATCTGAAGTTGCTAACTAATAGGTTTCCTCCCTTACAGAAGAAGGGGCCTGCCTGTTAGCTCAGTTGTTCAGCAGGTGCTTGTGCACAGGCCACCACATCCAGTCTTCTGGATACCGCAGTTCAGTTCCTAGCTTCACATGCCTTTCTAAACCCACCCTTAGGGCTGACTGAGCCAGCCCCGCCCCCCAAAAATCCTTCCTTACAAAAGAAACTAGGGCACACAGAAAAAAAGTGTTACGAGAGCAAGTGTATATTGAAATTCTGACAGGTTTCAATTACCTAGGAGTTCACTGTGTGTGTGTGTGTGTAAGTCTGCCTGCCTGCCTGCCTGTGTGTTGCTAGAGATTGAACTCCAGGGTTTGCCCTTGGTAGGCAGGCTTTGTATCCTTGAGCTATATTCCTATCTGTTCTTAGAGTTCTTTATAGTTTTGGGGCCTCTTGTCTTCTCTAGGCTCAATTATTCCACTGGCTGTTTGGTTTGGATTGGTTTTAGTGTTTTAAGACAGGGTCTTGCTATGTCTGGGCTGGTCTTGTGTGTCCTACGCTGGTCAGTCTGATCATTTCTCCTGCCTCAGCCTCCCAAGTGCTAACGTTACAGGTGTGCATCACCACACGCATCCTGCCACTGGTTTTTTGATTCTGGAAATCAGCATGTGTTTTTTTAATATGCTGTTTTGGCAGTTTCAGTCTTGCCTTAGTTGTACTTATAGTATAGTCAATAAAAAAATGATTTAGGGCCGGCCAGATAGCTCAGCAGACTAAAGCACTTGCTTAGGCAATCAATCCCCTGTGTGCTGTGCCAACCCCATCTCCCCAGGCATGTTGAGGCGGCAATTGAGACTGGGCATGGTGGCGCATGCCTGTAATCCCAGTGCTTGGGAGTCAGAACAGGAGCATCAATACCAGTCTGATCTGTGTAGTGAGACCCTGTAGATGCTGTACTAAACACATTAAAAAAAAAAATTGATTCATTCATTTGTGTGATACCACTATGTGCTGGACTGACCAAGTACTAGTTAGAGAATTGAGAGCGGAGTGCCTTTGGCGCAGGCAGCTCAACCCAGTAGACAAAACGGCTTTTGAAGGCAGTTAATTGAATCACCTAAGCAAGGAACTTTTACTAACTGATCCTTGGTCTGGGCTCTGAAAGGTGAAACAGCAGTAGTCAAACAGATGGTATTGGACACTTGATGATCTGTTGGCTCATTAGTTACTTGTCAGGTTTGGATTTTGTTACTTTTCTGTACCAGTTGGTACTTGACTTCTAAATAGTAGATGTTTGATAAGTTCTCTTGTGGGTTACAAATCAGGGGACTTATTTTCTTGACATTTCTATCCCTAGAAATATGTTGTTATATACTGATTGAAAAGATGAAAACAAGATTCACTAGAGTAATTGACAGGATTGAAATAAGACAGTGTAAATGAGCTGTGCATAAGGGGAGCAGGATTATATTAATAGCTGATCCATTGAAGTTCCCTTCTTAATGTCTGAGCAGATCCTTGGATATTTTGGTGTGTTGCCACTTAATTCTTGCTATAGCTGACAGCTGTAGTGAATTACCCTCTTGTTCTCTAAAATGCCCCCCTAGAAATGATTCATTTCTGCTCACATTCTTTTGACCAAAGCAAGTTGTGTGGTTACATATAACTTCTGTTTTGACAAGTAGTTTTGACAAGTAGTTTTGACATCTATCATGTGTCAGGAAAGAGGAAAAATAGAAAATTTAATGACATAGTTATCAAAGTCTTTTAAGTGGTAACTTGTTTCCTTGAATTTTACTAATTGAAACATAGCAATGGGTGTCGTGTGTGTGTGTGTGCGTGCGCGCGCGCATGCTTCTTCTTAACCAATTCAAGTAGCTTCTGCATTTTTGTATTCTTTGTTTTGCTTGAATTTTGTTTTTTGTTCCTGTCTCTTTTTTTTTTAATGTTTTTTTGAAAAAAAATATTTATTTATTTAGTACAGGGTCTTGCTATGCAGCTCCAACTTGTAGTGATCCTGTCTCAGCCTCCCCAGCACTGGGATTACAGATGTGTCCATGGTTCTGTAATGCAATTGAACCTGAGTCCTTGTGCTTGCCAGGCAGGCATTTAGACTGCCGAGCTATCTCCCCAGCCCTTCTGTCTATTTTGTCCTGCCCTTTGCTCAATAAGCTGTGTTCAAACTTCATCTTGTTACAGGTAAATGTGGAAATTTTGTGTAAATAACTTCAGTGCCTTTTATGACTGAACTTGAATCTCTTCAAAAATAACTTATTCTGGAATTGGGTGGAGAACTTGTACCCTGCCCTTTTCAGCAGTAATAGATCTCATTGGTGTTATTATATACTCAGGAGTTTTTGCTGAAGTACTGTATATACACACATACATCCACTTCCAGCCCTCTGTTTGGTGGTGATATTGAGGAGCCACATCTGTCCCTTCCAGACTTGGGGATGGGACACAAGATTTACAGTGTTAAAGAATGCCACAGTTCCCTTGGCCTATGGAGGATAGGAGATGAGGTCAGTTTTCTCTAGTTGGAAGTTAATGTTTAATTCTTACTAGTACCCATACATTAAGGTCTTTCTTGGGGTTGCAAAGTAGTATTTTACATACTTTAAAAATTTTCTTGGCAGTACATACTGCTTGCCACAATCATGAAGTGTGAAATTGTAGATGTCACATAATAAACATACCAGGAACCTATCTAATGTGAGTATTTCATATCCTTTCTGGAAGATTTGCTGTCATTGTCAGGATGTCTCATATTTAGCATGCTTCCCTAGAAAGCTTCAGTGTGACTGAAGAAAAGAATATACAGACATCTTTTTTAACTGAACAGCAAGCTTTCCATCACATTTAAAAGGCAATTTTTTTGTCATACATAAAGCAGAAGTAAAAGTGTTCTCTTCAGTGGATTTTTAAAGAATTCATAGATTTTTTCTTATATAGCTCACCAAACCTTTAGGCCATATATATGAATTTCAGTTTGGGGCCAGAAGTATGAGAATAGGTTGAACAGGCTTGATAGCTATGGCTGTAGATCTTTACTTGACCACTTTTCAGTCTCCCTTTTCTTGACCAGGGCTGTGTGTGGTAAGCTTCTCTTCCTACATTCTTTTTTTTTTTTTTTTTCCAGAACCAGGGATTGAACTCAGGCCCTTGCGCTTGCCAGGGAAGCGCTTATTCCACTGAGCCATCTCCCTGGCCTTCTTCCTACATTCTTACAATAGGACTAAGACCTGCTTTGGGTGTCATTTGAAGACTAAATTATATAACACAATGTAATAATCTACACCTTAATATTTATCCTGTGGCCATTTAGGAAAATCTTTACCCAGACATATTAAAGTCATTATAATTCATGAGGCACTGAGTACTGCATCAGTTACCTGTCACCATTCACTTTTTGATTGTCTTAGTGTTTTTTCTTCCCTCTTGACTACTTGAATGTGGGAGTTTAAGTTGAGGTGTAAAGCTCCAACCTTTATCTTTGCTCTTGCTTCATCTGTCTGCTGTTTTTCTTTCTACAATAATATGTTATAGTTTATTCATCCATACTCAGCATATGCCCAGATTATTAAATGGATGAGTTTGTTGTCTTTGCCTCACTGCTTCTTAGCACATCAGTCTCTTACTATAAATCATTATTAAGGACGGAACCTAGGACCATCCCCAAGAGAGAGAACTTTTCCCTACCTGGTTTATCCTGGTTTATCCTTGTTTGCTAATGGATTTTTGTGCTGAGGGGCAGCTCATAGCCTTTTTCAGGTGCTCTGTGGGTTTCATTATTTCCTACCTCTGCTTTTGGCTGGGTTCTGCAGTGCTCTTTAGCAGCTTTTCATCCTTCAAGGCCAGTCTTAAAAGCCTCTGTGGTCTATAAAGCTGGGGCACCTGGCAGGTCATTTTGATTTATCAGACTTGACCTCTTTGAGGACAGGGACTAGTCTAGTAATGGCAAACCTTATAGAGCTTTTATGATACAGATAACATAGAGCAGCACGTGTCTCAAAGGTTTGCCACCACCGGACTAGACCATATATTATTCTTATCTCTATGCCCTATCACCATTTGTGCCTATTTGATAGTCGATAAACCTGTCTTTTGAAGCAAATGGCATAGTCTACTTTTCCAAATCTTACCAGATCCAATGTTTCTTGTCTGTATTTCGTAGAATGTAAAAATATCTTCATTTTATTTACTTTTGGTGTATTGCTTTTGGGGTAGGTGCTCTCATGACCTACAACCCCAATCTCCATTAGTATCTTTTCTTTTTTCTTTCTTTTTTTTTTTTGTATTTTAGGGAAAGGTCTATAGGGTGTTCAGACCTCACTACTAGATCAGACTCAGTGATCCGCCTGTTCACAGCCTTCCAAGAGCTGGGATTATAGGTGCAAGCCACCTTGCTCACTCTCAACTGCTGTCTCAGCATGCCATGGGAACAGGGCCAGCACAGCAGGCCCAGGCAGGCCCAGGGATCATCCATTAGTATCTTAAAATGAATTTAAAAATATAAAATGTCTGCCTAATGCAATGTAAACAAAAGAAATAATTGATAATATCTCAGTAGACAAATGCTTAGGTGTAGTGATACAAGGTGACAGTGTCCATAAGTGCTCTCATCTATTTAAATTGACTGAATGTGAGGTCCACCATAATATACTTACATACTATGAACAGCATTACCTTACCCATTAAAAATGGTGCATAACTCTTAGTAAAGCTGCAATAAAAAAATGTGTGTTAATTCATGTAAATTCTTGGAAAATGGAATTTAAAAAAGCCTACAAGACAAATATAAGCTAAAAACTTACAAGTGTGTTTTTCATCTAAGTCACTGCCACATTTTCAGTTTTTTGTTTTGTTGTTGTTTTAATAGGGCTAAATACATTTTTAACTATTCTTTTTTGGAGGTGCTTGGAATTAACATAGGGTTCTTGAATATGTTAGGGAAGTGCTCTACCATTAGCTATCTCTGTATGACTTGTTTCTCACATGCTATGCGCTACCTTCTGCTTCTGGTCATCATTTACTAAATGCCAGTAGCATGCATATTCACCAACAGATGTTCTTACAGGCAGTATCATGCTGTTCAGAAACAGTTCTTCACTCCAAATGACAAAATCTTTTGAGCTAATGTTTCATCATACCTTAACATGGGAACATAGACAACTCAGGCTTCTATTTTGTGATCAAAATAGATAGTCCATTTTACAGGGAACATTAGTGACTTCATTGTGATTTAATAACTTCCTGCTTTGATCATTGAAAACTAGTGTCTTATTTAAAGTATAATTTGCAGGGCTGGGGCAATAGCTCAACGATCTAAGCACCTGCTTTGCAAGTGTAAGAATCCATATGCTGTGCTGGTCCTGCGCTGAGCCAGCCACAGAAACCAAGTGGGGTGGTACATGCCTGTAATCCCAGAACTGGGGAGGCTGAGACAGGAGGACTACTGTGAGTCTGAGCTGTGTAGTAAAACCCTATACCAAGTAAATAAATAAATAACTTAAAATTAAAAAAAATATGGTTTGTGGTTTTAAATAAACATTTTAATTTTTGATAGATAAAACTATGATGTTGCTGTGTGTATAAAATATAAAAGCATCAAAATACGTATGCACCCAAATTTGGAAATGTTATTAAGCCTTCAGTTCATTTACATTTGGCAGTATGTGTTTAAGCAGGAAAATGTTTGTTATTGAAGTTAAACTCAAATCATTTTGTATTTGTAATATATGGTATTTCCTAACTACTGTTAACTAGTCATTTTACTTTTTCTAACACTAAGGAAGAATGTGCAAGTTTGGTCTCTTTTTTTCAGTTTTTTTAGGGTTATAGCTGGCTTTTTGTTTTTGTTGCTAGGGATAGACTCCAAGATTCTGTGCCTGCTGAGCATGTTCTCCACAGTTAAGCTGTAGCCCTGGACCCTGTAGACAGTTCTTGCCGGGGAGATAGCTCAGGAGCTTAAGCTCTTGCTTGGCAGGTGCAGTGTTGTAAGTTTGATCCCCAGTACCAAAAAAAGGCGGAGGGTGGGGGAGTAATTTAACTAAATTACAGTGAAAGTATATTAAATTTTCTGGAAGTGTTTATCCGGAAAATCAACACAAGGCATTGGAGACTTGCTTTCAAGATAATCATAAAAACACATAATCCAGAGTTTGTTGTTGACTGTTCTGTTGCAGCTAAAAGCCATTTATTTGCTCTTATGTCTATAAAGAAGATAGCAAAAGGGAAAGTCTAAGGAGTAAATTATTAACTTTTCTGAAGCTTATCCTAAATGTCTTTATATATTTAAGAAGTTGAGATGCCCACCTGTGATCTCAGCACATCTGGAGCGTGAGTTGGGAGGATGGCCTTTTCCCTTGTGTTGAGGAGTCAAGCTCTGGGCCTCACACTGCTATACTAGCCAAAAACTTTACTAGATTTAATTTGATATTAAAGTGGGTGATGTTTTTGTTAGGACACTTAATGCAGAATAGCATGGTTTGAATATTCTTTGATCTTTTCCCAACCCTGTTAAAATGTTATGGGGCCTCTTATAGAGCATGAACTCCTTCCTCCCAGCATGCGTATTTTGAAGCTCCTGAAATCACATGCACATACACATTTCTCTTTGGGCTTAGAGTTAACACATGACCTTATTCTAGTGCTTATCACTTTGTCAGGGGGCTGGGAAGATGGCTTAGTAGAATAAAGGACCTGAGTTCAATCCCTGGTTCTACTCTCTTCCCCCCACCACCCAGAAAAATCAGTTTGTCATGACTTTGATTGCTATTTGGAAAAACTAATTTATAGTGCATATAAATTTTACTATGTCTTGAAATTATGCTTTTATTAGATTTAATATTAAACATCAAGGCTTGATAGATAAATGAGAGTTGGTAAATGACCCTTAAGGAGACAGGCAAGCTTTCTTTACTTCTGACTTCTGTGATTTTCTAATTGGCTATTCTGAGTTGGACATCATTTGATGAAGGCTTACTTTGTAATATTCTGAACATCAATAAGTTATAAATGGGTATAGTAAGATAGAGCCCCAGTTTGGAAGGCCCTGTGTTTTCACTTCATGATGTCATCTGCTTATCTGTTTCTTGTGCTAAGCCAGAGTCATGTATTTGGTTTAAAAAATGAGGACTGCTCTTTGTGTAGTGAGATCTTGAGTTTGGTGTGAATCAATTTCAGAATGAGACATTTTTGTATTTACTTCTTGAGAAGTATTAGGGATATGTTTTTTTTTAATTTTTAGAGAAGGGTCTATAGCGTGTTCAGGGTCTCACTATTAGATTGGACTGATAGTGATTCTCCTGTTTACAGCCTCCCAAGTACTGGGATTACAGGTGCATGCCACCACGCCCATCTCTTGCACCCTTTGGACCAGCACAACAGGCCTGGTGGTCCAACCCCTGGCCCCAAATAGCTTGACTGAGCTATTTGGCCGGCCTGGGATATGTAATATTTTTAAAAGATCCTCAAATATTAAATATTTTTATGGAGTTGTCTAGCTTTGAATGGATGATGTACCTTTATGATTTTTAAATTACAAACTTTACAAATATAAGGACGTAGAAGGTCTGAATGCCCTGATTTAGACATATTCCATGATTATTGACTTTGGTACCCTGCAAACATCGTTATAAACCTTTCTTTGCATTATAATTTAATAAATGATGAAAAATAAATTTTTATGTATTTCATAAAGAGAATTTTGATGCTAGTGAAAATAAAACAAAAGCAAATCTTAATGTCTTAATATGCGAGATTTAAAAAATCAATAGCAGATGAGGAAAGATGAAAATTCTTGATATATATCTTTTAAGATTTAGCTTGGCTAGATTTTGGGAAGTGGTGTGGGACTGGGAGTGGGACAGAGAAACAGAAGTAGATAAAAAGACATGTAGAGACTAGGTCTTTTGAGAAGCTGATTTCTTAGAAACTTGGTTCTTTTTCTAAGGTGATTGTATGTATATCAACTAGGCAATTTATAACATTACACATTCAGTAATCATTGTGTGAGGCTCTCAGTTGGTTTCTAAGTTTCATTTGAGATGGTATTTGGGATGAAAATATTTTTTACTAGTATATGTTTGTGATGCATAATAATTACATTCCTCTCGAGAAATTTGCACATATACATATAACGTCTTAATCAGTTTTGCTCCCATATTCCTTCTCCCTCAGTCCCCTTTCAATCTCCACATTCATCTTTTATCTGTGGAGCAAAGCTTTTAAGAATTTGGTGCCCAGGGATCCAGTTGAAGACTGTGTTTGTGGTGAGCACAGGCTTTGCCTCTGAGCTATACATCCAATCAAGATTTTTTTTTTTGATACGAGGTCTTGCAGTGTTTCATTGGTCCTGCTGTTCCTGAACTCATGCAGTCAGATGATTTTCTTCCTTACTCTTAATGTTAGTCTTACTGGCATGTGCCCCTGTGTCAGGCAAATAATAATGGTATTGTTATAGAATAATATTTAACAAAAGAAACATTTTTGATATTAATGAAACTTTGTTCCAAGTTCTCATTAGTGTGCATTCTTCTACAAAGGGTAACTATCTGCCATGAATTACATAATCATTAATATTTCACATCGGTTTTTAGGTATATATGATTTGTATTTGTTATGTAAGTCTCATGTAACACTGTCTTTGTGTCTTTCAAGCTGGCTTTTAGAACAGTGTTAGTGTAAGGATTTGTTGTAATGCAATCATTAAAGATGGTATTATTTGAATGACTGGAATATTTTGTGGTGAATTTTATTTCTGTAGGATTCTGTTGCACACATGCACTTTTTATTGATAGCTATTTTTAAAATATTTAAATCACAAATTTAATATATTAAGTAAAAGTAAAGTTTACATACATTTATGGATATGTGTGTTGTGATACATGTTTGCCTTGTCATATAATTAAATCTGGGTTTAAACATCTAGCATTTCCACGTTTTTTTGTTGATGTTTTGTTTTGGTCTTTTTCTTTGAGACAGGGTTTCACATTATAGTTCAGGCTGTCCTTAAACTCATTGTGCAGTCCTGGCTTACCTGAATTGGCAGTGAATTTCCTGTCTCAACCTTCTGAGGGCTGGTATTAAAACCATATGCTATTATGCCTGGCTAGCATTTCTTTTATGATGAAAACATTTGAATTCCTCCTAGGTTTTTGGAATATATAGTACATTAATGTTAGATATAGTCCTTCTACTGTATAGTAACACACATTATCTATTAAAAGTAGTATGTGAGTCTAAAGTCCTGTTTTGCTTCCTACGATAATGTAGCAGATTGAATATATGCAGTACATTTAAGGAAAAGTACATAAGTAAACCTAATAAAGCTGCGTACCTGTGACAACTGGTAGTAATAAAACTTGGCTTATAAAAGAAGTTGATTGTAAGAGGGAATTTCTTTTGCTAGATTGTTTGATAGAATGATTTAGAAGAAATTGTGAGAGGAGTAGAAAAATAGTGAATTGGGCATTTTTTAATGTAAAAATATTTCACACTCTATTATATTTGCATCTCAGTGTTCTGATAGATTTCTGTTTTGATTTTCTGCTGACAGGTCACATTTAGGGCAGGCAAAACATAAGAGATATAGCCCTCCTGAGAGTAGAAAATCTAATTCTAAGGCACCCAAAGTGCAGTCTAATACTACTTCTGAACTGTCAAGGGGACACCTTTCTAAAAGGTAAATCTTAACATTTTTATGCATTTTCAAGGCACAATTACTTACATTCACATTGTTGCATTATAGTAATGCTTGTCAGATTATCCCAAAATGTTGTTTATGTTTTTTATTTTCTGTATGTAAGTTGTAGGATTGTTTGTCACTTTTGCAGTGATAATACTGCAACAAGGCTTAGGTCAGTGATGGCAAACATTTTAGAGCTTCCAGTGATTACAAATAGCTCATAGCAGCATATACATGCCAGAGGCTTGCCACCACTGCCCTAACTAATGAAGTTTTCACTTGTTTAGGCAGCTGTGAGAACTTCCCTTGTTTTTCCTTGTTTAGTAAACTGTTTTCTTAAGAAACCATTATACTAAAGAAATTATAACATAGCACTTTAGATGCCTGTAATGGTTTAGCCACTATTCAGGTCCATGATCCCTAAGATCTTAACTGGCCAGGGTCCTTGGAAAGGAATGTTGCTGTGGAAATGGTAGAACTAAAAGATGAAAATTGTGCCTTCATTTTGAAAGTATATATGTTATTGTTTACATATCTTTAGCATTGCTCTTTAACTTTCTACTGGTTCTGAACCAATAAGCCGCCTTTTTCTTGTAATGTTAACTCTTGTTTTGTGATCAGGAGTGTTACTGCTAGTAATCTTTGGGCTGTAGACTTACCATTATCTTTTGAGTCAGGTATTCCACTATCCAGAATAACCTTTCCCCTTCCACTTTTGAACCACTTGAAGGTTCATGTTTTTTAATACTTTAACTTACCAAGAAAATGTTTGATTATTTTCCCCAAGTACTGATTTCTAGAGAGTTAAGAAGTTAGGAAGTGTATTTTATTGACAGGTTTACTCATGGTAGGCTGGCACTAACTCTTTTTAATCTAACCTCTTAGAAGCTGCAGTACATCATCTGCTGTCACAGTTCCACAACCAGAGGATCCAGACAGAGGGAATACTTCAGAAAGACAAAAAACGGGGCAGGTGCCTAAGAAAGACAATTCTCGAGGAGTGAAACGCAGTGCTAGTCCAGACTACAACAGGACCAATTCTCCTAGCTCTGCAAAGAAACCCAAAGCACTTCAGCATACTGAGTCTCCCTCAGAAACAAGTAAGCCACATAGTAAGTCCAAGAAGAGACATTTAGACCACGAGCGACAACTGAAATCTGCACAATCACCATCAACAAGCAAGGCTCATACCAGAAAGAGTGGGCCTGCTGGTAGTTCACGGAGTCAGAAAAGAAAAAGGACAGAAAGTTTTTGTGTAAAGAGTGGTCCTGAATCAACTGGTGCTGAAGAGAGATCTGTAAAACCTACCAAGCTGGCTTCAAAATCAGCCGCCTCAGCCAAAGCTGGGTGTAGCACCATCACTGATTCTTCCTCTGCTGCCTCTACTTCCTCCTCATCCTCCACTGCAGCCTTGGCCTCCTCCACTGTGCCACCAGGTGCCAGGGTGAAACAAGGAAAAGACCAGAACAAGGCCAGGCGCTCCCGTTCTGCCTCCAGTCCCAGTCCCAGAAGAAGTAGCAGGGAGAAGGAACAGAGTAAAACTGGTGGCTCTTCAAAATTTGACTGGGCTGCTCGTTTCAGCCCTAAAGTTAGCCTTCCTAAAACAAAACTGTCTCTTCCAGGGTCTTCTAAGTCAGAGACATCAAAACCTGGACCTTCTGGATTACAGGCCAAATTAGCAAGTAAGTTCATGGAAGGAGTTTTTCTTTCTTTTTTTTGCCAGACGGGCATTCTATTAGTTTTGTTTCTCAGTCTTAGGCACTTATAGATGTACTCTATAATACATAATAATCGCATGTTAGTGCCTTTTTTTCTTTTTGTATCTTCTGCTACTTCAGGTATTTCGATGTCAGGATGATGTGGGTTGCAGTTGTATTTTCTTCTGTACCAGATAGAAAGATTACCATTTCAGTTAACAGTTGCTCTGATGTAACTGGGAACCCAAGTCCTCACCATGCTGAGCAAGTGCTATCCAACTGAGCGTCCTTTCTTGTCCTTTTATGAAGATTTTGACATAGGGTATCACCAAGTTGCCCAAGTTTGCCTTGAACTTGAAATCTGGGAATATATACCACCACACATGGCTAGTGTCATGTATCCTCAGTATATGTAGTGGCAGCGAATTGCATTAGAAGAAATCTAGGATAATATAAATTAAAGCCTGTTCATGTGTATACATGTTTTATGGCTTTTAAAGAGCTTAGTCTAGAATGTAACACATCCTTTTGTGTTACATACACTGCTTGGGTCCAAGATTAGTGGGAAAGAGCATTGTCTTTTTGGTGTTTCCAGTGTAATCAAAAAACTAAGTTTTAGGATAACGGGGTCTAGCAAAGAAACAACTAGGCTAAGAAAAATGGGATCGAGAATGTTCTTTTACAGCCAGCGTTGCTGTGCAGGCACCTTGCCTTTCTTTTCCCAAAGGACGTCTTCAGAAAGCCTTATCAGAGCAGAGTAGAACTGGTGATAACCCTTTTCAGAGGTTTTTGGTTTTCTTTTTTCTTTCTTTGTCCTTATCTTCTCATTCTCTGTCTACCAAGATCTTCCTTTCCTCTTATACCACCGCCTCTTCATTATAGGAAATCTTAAAAAAAGAGCACTTAGCCACGTTTAAAAAGCATTTTTGTTGTTATATTTGCTCCTTCTTACATTTTGTTTTATTTGCCCCTTCTGAGCCCCCTTAAAAGATTTTGTTTTTCATATCTTCATTTTGAGAGTGCTACTGACCTTTTTCTTGGTTATTGGAAAGATTAATCGCTACGAGTGTTTTCATCAAACTTTAGTAACAAAGCAGCCTCATCTGATAATGAATCATAGCTCTTAGCTCTTATTTAAATATAACCCAGTAATGATGAAACTTGCAGAACTTTCAGTGAAACAAACAGCCCGCTGTGGCACTGGTACTGTAAATTCACCACCACTGTCATAGTCTTAACTGCTTTCATTTGATTATTAGCAACTTTTGACATGGAGTTACTGTAAAGATAACAGTTTTTACTTTGAGTTTGTAGAACTTTGTTCTATTTTGTGTTTTAAATACAAGTATATTTCATATACATCAATGTAAAATCTCAATTGAAATGAAAGATAATTGATGAGAACTCAATAGGTTGGTATCTTGAAACGAAAAAGAAATACAGAGTCAGGTAATGAAAGAACTAATTCTCTGTCCTGCCAAGGTTTTCTTGACAGTGGGAATTATTTATATCCACTCTTACATCTTCTCCTCTGCTCTCATTTTAATGTAAAAGCATGCATATATCTTTGTGTGGTTTCTCTACTTAGGAGCTCTGTAATTTTCATAGCTAGTGGACCAGGTTAAGTTAGATGGGATCTATTATTAGTTGCCCTTTCTAGTCACCCTCACTTGAAGAGCTCATCTATCTCCCTTTGCTTTCATTTATAGGAGGGCTCCAGGGCCAAGTGAGAATAGATTTTTTTTCATTTACGTAAGATACCTGTGCATTGTCACTAAATGGCTCGTCCAATTTCAGTGCTCCTATTTTAGTTATAATCTCTAATTATAACCCAGACTGTTGAAGTAGGGGTTTGAATCAGCATTTTTCAAGCATCTACTCAGTGCCAGGAATTTTGCATAATTCAGGACACATTTTAAAAATGTTTCTTTAGTGTAGTTACTAAGGAAATTTATTCCAAGAAGGTGAAAAAAATAAATTCTCTGAGTAATATGTCTCATAAGTGGTAGACTTAGGATTTGAAGATTGGGAGTGTATGTGACTCTGAACCCTTGACAGTTTATTGCTGTTTTTTATGGTATTGGATATCAGACCCAGGACCTCATGCGCGCGCGCGGACACACACACACACACACACACGCACGCACGCACGCACACGTGCGGCAAGTGAGCTATTACTCCAGTATAGCCTTGGCCCATTTGCAATTTTTTTTTTTTTTTTTTAAGCCTATGTTTGTGTGTGTGACTGCTATAACACATTTCGGTCACTAGTGATAGTAAGACCCGAGAGGAACTGAAGTTTTACTTTGTCTCCATTTGCTGCTATCAGTTAATCTTTAGGATAAATGCTGTGTGAATTCAAGGATTCACATACCATTCACCATATATTTGCTTCTTTTGAAAAAGTGAAAAATGCTTCAAACAAATAAGAACAAGAATTTAACTATACTTAAATATACTTGATAGTTGTCCTGAACACTTAGGTCTAAACATCCTGCTTTCTATCAGTCCTTGATGGGGGCTGGCCAGATAGCTGGTCTGGCCAGATAGCTCAGTGCTTAGGCAGGCCCAGGGACTGGGGTTCAACCCCTGGCATGTTGTGCCGTCCAGCCCTCGGGGCTCTCTGAAGCAATGACTGAGATTGGGTGTGGTGTAATCCCAGCACTTGGGAGGCTGAAAACAGGAGGAGATCACTATTAGTCTGGTCGGTGTAGTTAGCCCCTATACTAAATACATTTTAAAAATCCTTCATGGCAGGTTTCTTAAATATAGGTAAGGATACTTGGTATTTTTGCTTAAAATTGTCTATCTAGGGTCAGAGCATTAAGAGAGTGATAGAGCCAAGAATAAATCCAGGCCATCTTGAAAATGGGTCTTGAAGACTGCATACATAGGAATGATCAGGCAGCCAGCTGAATATGGGAAGGATTCTTGAGGTCAGCATGGGCAAGGGGTATTCAGGCATGACTGAATGTGTTACTTTGGGAAAGAGTTTGTGTAAGAAGCTGTAGCTTTGACAACTAATTTAATTTGAGGTTATAGGGGAAAAATGAGGATTTCATGGTGATCACTGTTTGAAGTACTGATACTTAGTAGAGAGCCCTACATGGTTTGAATCCTAATTCTGTCATTTTACTAGATGGTGATCATGGGAAAGATTATCATCTTTGTTGTGTAAGATGAGCATATTGGCTATGTAAAGAAAACTAAAACCCAAATATATGTGCTGAGAATTAGCATGGGCACCAGGAAATTGAGAGTATAAGTGAAAGTTAAATACTTGATCTTGAGGCATGGGCCAGGGAGATGGCTCAGTGGAATAAAGCTCTTCCCTGGCAAGGGTAAGGGCCTGAGTTCAATCCCCAGTCTCCCCCCCCCCAAAAACAACAACAACAACAACAAAAAACCCCTTGATCTTGAGGCAGAAAATATGCAGAGTTGCCTTATTTTAAACTTTTTTTTTTTAAGACAGGGTATCCCTATATGGTAGTTCAGGTTGGCCTGGAACTCACAGTGATCCTCCTGCCTCAGCCTCCCAAGTGCTGGAATTTAAGGGTGCATAACCACAGCTCCCCCCCCCCTTTAAACAATGGATCAGTAAACCTTAGCCATTCATTAGTATAGGTAGCAATTTTTTTAGATTTGGAAGATCCAGATTTGATGTTATGTTGTATATTGCTCCTTTATTTTACTTAGCTTGCTGCTTTTTAGTGAGGTTGAGAAATTTATTTAGCTGTATGTAGTTCTGATAACAAACATCTTTAATCTTAATACTCATTTTGTAAGGCATAAATAAAGATTGTGAGGGCAGCATCATGAAATTAAAGTATGTAAAAAGTACGTAAACATAGTCACTTATCAGAAATTATGGCCATGTATTTTGAAGGGCTTTTGCATGCATCAAGATTTGTTGCTGGGTTTTGTTTTTACATTAGCCCAAAGGGCAAAATTGGATTCATTGGGGAGGGACAAGCAAATTTCTGATTGTATAAATCTTTGTGAGAGAAAAAATTTTAAATTATGTTAGGTCCCTTGGAGGTACAAAACACTTTGAGTAGCTTTTCCTGTTATTGGTTTTCTACCAGTTTTTAAGATTCAGTGAGCCAGGTGTGGTGGCACATGCCTGTAATTTCAGGATTTTAATTTTTTTATGTATTTAGTACAGAATCTAGAGAGTCTACAGGGTTTCACTACATAGAAATTCTTTTTCAGCCTCCCAAGTGCTGGGATTACAGTCCTGTCCTACCACGCCCAGTCTCAACCATGGTCTAGGTGCATGTTGGGGTCAGGGCCTGTAGGGCACTCCAGGGAGGAACTATAGTCTGCTAAGCTATCTGGTCAGCCCTAATCTCAGCATTTTAGGGGCTGAGGCAAAAGGATTGCTGTGAATTTAAGGCTAGCCAGGTCTACCTAATAGTTCAAGGACAGCTTGAACTACATAGTGAGACCATGGCTCCAAAAAAAAAAAAAAGGACGAATCTTAATCAAAATGTGATCCCTTCCTCCAGTAGTTTCATAAGTTCATTCTAAGATACTATTGGTTAACAGAACATTTAAAGGAATTTTTAAAAAAATTATAAATAATAGTATTTATGGCCTGAGGAGATAGCTTGATGGTCTAAGCTACTGCCTGCCAAGTGCAAGGACCTGAGTTCGATCCCTAGTACCATGTGCCATGCTGGCCTCAGATCCCCCGGGTGTGCCCTGCTGCCCTGAGAGCAGGCATGGTGCAATTTCTGGGTGGCACTGGGGAGGCTGAGACAAGAGGATTACTGAATCTGAACTGCTGCATAGCAAGACCCTGTATCAAAGAAAGAATCTTCAAGATACTTTGTGAAAATCTTCTTCATGGCAAGTACTACTCAAGGAGAGTCAGGGTTATATGTTAACATAGTGAGAGTTTGCAAGGGCCTGAGTTCAATCAACGCTCTGGGGGAGGGTGGGGAGAGGAATAGTGTTTTAGAAAAGCCTGGAATGGTGGCATTGCATGTATGATCCTTTTTGGAAACGGAGAGGAAAGTCAGTGAAAGTTCAGTACCACCTGGCAAGTTCAAGATCAGGCTAGACTACATAGGGACACCCTGGTTTTAAAATGAAAGGAAGGGCTGGTGAGGTAGTTTAGCAGTCTAAGCCCTTGCTTAGGTAGGTGCAAGAACCTGGGTTCAGTCCCTGGCACTACATGCTGCCCAGGCCTCGCCTCTTTGTGCACTGAGTTTGCCACCAAATCTGGCATGGCAGTGCATGCCTGTAATCCCAGCACTGGGGAGGCTGAAAACAGGAGAATCACTAGGAGTCTGAGTTGTGTATTGAGACCCTGTACCAAATACATTAATAAGAAAAATAAAATGAAAGCAAGCCAGTTGTGGGAGATCTACTTAATCCAGTATTTTACAGATTTATTTGACCCCCTGTTAGTACCTTGGGAGATTGAAATATGATTTTGGAAGCCATATAATCCATTAAGTCAGCACACATAAGTGGAATCCTCTCCACCCCCACTCCCACCCCTAACTGGGGATCAAATTTACGACCTTTTGCTTCCTAGGCAGATGTTTATGAAGGCCTTTTCCAGTATGTTCCTTTGGTAGTTAATAGTAGATATACTGGTGAACACATTCTTGATGAGGAGCTAGGGCTCACAAGGGAGCTAATGAACAGCTTCCTTAGAGGGTGGGCTTTCTGATGCATTGCTGTTTACCAGCTGCCATTGATCAAATTAGTTGTAGGATAGAGGTAAATTCACTTCACAGACTTCTCCAGAGAACTCCAGGATGAATAGCATTAGTGTGTTGTGTTATATTGTGTGTGGTGTGATATAGTGTGTATGTCTACCTGCCTCTGTCTGATACTGGGTATTGAACCTAGAAAACACTAAGCTACATTCCTAGACTCTGCTTTGTTTATTTTATTTTTGTATTTTAGGGAAGGGTCTACAGTGTGTTCAGGGTCTCACTACTAGATCAGACAGACTCACAGTGATCCACCTGTTTATAGCCTCCCAAGAGCTGGGATTGCAGGCGTACCCACCACACCCAGTCTCAACTATTGTCTCTGTGCACCTCAGGGATGGGGCTGATTCTGCAGGCTTTTGGAATCTAACCCCTGGCCTCTGTGCCTTCTTTTAAGTGCTTTAATCCACTGAGCTATTTGGCTGGCCCTCCCTTTGGTAATTTTGCTACAGGTTTTTGGTAATTTTATCCAGGCTAGACTTGAACTTGTTGTTGAAGTCCTAGCCTCCTGTAAATTTTTATGCATTAAGAATTTTTTGGTAGCCATCAGTGTGTGATTTAACTGAAGTAAATAAATACTCCATATAACAGCATAAATATAAATTCTATATATTGATGAAGATGTTTAAAAAACGTTTCATTATAGTTCAGTATAATATTTTTAAGTCACAGTTTGGCTTCAAAAAAAATATTTTCCTGATCTACCTTCCTAAAGCTCAGCTTTGTAATCATTTCAGAATGAGTAGTAGATAGGACAAAATTATAAAAAACAGCGAACAAAATCTGAGTATGATGTTTACCTATAAAAAACTCTGAAGGATCTTATGTATGTGGTCTTATATGTGACTGTAGTCTTGTGTTTTAATAGCACTTTAGTAGTAGTGCTATTTCTATCTTGAGTTTCCTTTTGTCCTGATGACTTACATTATTAAAGTTAGACAAAAATAAGGTAGATGCCAGTTACTGGGATGTTAATTCTGCTTGAGCTAGGACTCAGTTTGATGTCTGTGGCATGAGAAAGAGGTATGTTGGAATGAGTTGAGCAAGAGAGAAAAATTTAGAAGCTAGACTCTTGGTTTTACCTACACGCATCTCAGAGGATCATCTATATTAAGTTGAATCAGTCAGATTGTCTTTGAGCCTGTGTGGTGTTTGGGCAAGGAGCTCAAAAGGAAAAGACATGAGAGTGTCAAGAGTTTTCTATGTTGTGGGGCAGCTGTTAAAATAATTTGCCAACATGGGACTTTAATTAGTTCCAATATGTAGCCACTTTGAAAAATTACCAACAAAATAGTTTTGAAGCTTTTAAAAGTTCATATTAGAATGAGTTGCCAACAGAGCATTAAAAGGGAATAAATACCATTGGCCTCTTTGTTAAAAAGGTTTTTTGCTTTTTTTTACTTGTTTATGAATTACAGATGGTCATGATACAGGTTTGTGTATACTAAGTGACAGCATTAACCAGATTACATTTTAGTGAGCATGGTTAAATTTTTCCTTTTTTTAAAAAATAAAATTGGTACTTAGAAGCATTCAAAATATCAACAAAACAGTTGAAACTTTGCAATTACAGAGTGCTATTCAGTTAATAGAACAATTATCTAAGTTGCATCAGATACAGCTGAAGATGAAAACCTACTATCCCCATATATGACTAGCGTTTTTTTGTTGTTGTTGGTTTTTTATTTTTATTTTTTTATGTATTTGGTACAGGGTCTTGCTATGCAACTTGGACTTGAGTGATCCTCCTGTTTTCAGCCTCCCTGGCACTGGGATTACAGGCATGCACCCCCATGCCTGGTCTCGGGCCAGCCTGTATATAACTGATTTGTGCTGTGTACCAGCAAGAACCTGATTTAAATTTCCATGTCAATTTACAACCTCCATACTGCATCAGGCAAAGTTAGTGGCTACTGAAAATACACCAGGACAAGCCCATCTGAGATACATTTGGTAGTGTGTTAACTATATAAAAACAAACACTGTATGGTTCACAAACAAACTACATAACCTTATATTTAAAGTATTTTCAAAAGGAGTGACTTGTGTGCGGGTGGGTTAAATGTTTTATAGACAAAAGTGCACTGGAACCAACTTACTTATCACCATCTTCCCTCTCCTTTTCCTTTTTCTTGCTTTATTCAGCCTTGATGACTCTTTGCTACGTCAGGTTTTCCTTTAGCTCCGCAGGCAGCTTTGTCCTTTTCGTGCTTTTCCTTCAGCTTAGCCTTCTTGTGTGGCTACTTGTCACCTATTACAGTATTTATTCCACATTTCTCCCAGTTTCTTGGCGACATCACCAATGGAGAGGCCAGGATGTTCTCCTTTGATTCTATTGGGCAATACTCAGAACAAGAAGGTCAGAGGAGGTCTCTTGGGCGTATTGTGCTCATCTTTTTTGTTTCTCCTGTAGGAGGAATATGTGTGCTTTTCTTTTTCATCAGGAGCCTTAGCTGCCTTGGACAGAATCGTCCTTTCTCTTTAGCAGACTTATCTTCCACCTCTCTGAGCACTTAAGGAAAACTCTTGAGAATTTCATGGAAGCATGTGCATGCTGCTTGTGTTTCTCTCCACAAATCTGCGCAAAGGATGCATGGGATGACATTTTTGCCTCTCGGCCTTATGTGTCTCTTTTGCCCATGGTTTACTTGTTTTCCTCAGTGAGGCACAGAGTAGCCCAGTGCTGTCTGGCCCAGCTCTCACTTAACCTGGTGCTGCACTTCCTCTGCAGAGTGCAGAGTGCACTTCCTCTCTGGTGCAGTCGTTGTGGAGACAGGAGCCAACGCAGCCCCCTCACAGCTGTTCTCCTTTTATATTCTTGCCTTTGTGTTCTATGAAACAGGGTCTCACTATGCAAATTGGACTTGTAATGATCCTCCTGTTTTCATCCTCTCCATTGCTGGGATTACAGGCCTGCCCTACCACACCTGGTCTTGGTCACTGGCTCAGCGAGCCAAGGGGGTAGGGCCTGTGCTGCTTATGCTGGATATTGAACCCAGTTCCCGCACTTGCCTAAGCAGGCACTTACACTGTTGAGTTATCTCACCAGCCCTTTATTTATTTATTTTTTAAATCCAGAAATTACCAAAATGTACAAAGAGGAAAAAGCTTCCATCTGTCAAGGGGTCTACTTCTTTTGGTATATATCCTTCCCAAACTTTTTCTTTATATTTAGTAACACAGAAAAGAAATTCAAAGAGTTATATATAAAATTCATTATTAAAAAAGAGTGGCCTTATCTGCCTTTCCCCATAGCTGATTATTTTGTACTTTGTTCTCTAAATTATGTGACTGTCCTCCAAGAGCCTCATATGCTTATAGGTGGATTTTTGGAAAGTGATTGGTTTTGCCATTGGAGTTGCTCTCTTTGGAAGAGGTGGGTCACTGGGAGTGTGGTGGCCTGCAAAGCTTTGCCTCTTTCTGTGCTTCCTGCCTTGTTATCTCTGCTTCCTGGTTGTGAAGCCAGAAAAGCCTTTTTTTCTGCCATCAGTACTACCTTGGAGCTGGTAACTACACTGAAGCTGCTACAAACTGTGAGCCAAGAGAGCTCTGTTCTCCTTCAGATTGCAGGTACCTGGTATTGTGTCCCCACGATGAGGGGAGTATAGGCATCTTTTCATTTTTCTCAACATGTGAGGCCCTAGGATGGTTACTCTTTCTGCTTACATTAAATTTTATTTATTTATTTATTTTTAAGGGGTTTTCTTTAGCCTATTAAATTTCTTTTTCCAGATTCCCTATCATCACTCTTTTTTTCTTTTTCTTGTTCTTTTTTTTTCAGAACCAGGGATTGAACTCAGGCCAAGTGCTTATTCTACTGAGCCATCTCCTGAGCCCCCAGCCATTTCCCCAGCTCCTCGTATCACCACCTCGTATCTTGTTTTAGTGGAACTTCTACTTGCTTTCTAAGAAAAACTTAGGAGATTTACAAGTTTTTTCCCTCTCCCTGTTCAAATTTTTAGTGACTAAGTATGTTATGCCACCTTGACACTTATTTGTGTAAGTGTTCTCAGTTGGGGATTTTTTAAAAATTAATTTTACTATCTTTATTTTTAATTTTTATTCATTTTAATGAGAAAAAAAGAGCAATGAAACAGTTCCCCCCCAACATTTCAAATAACATTTTTTATTTACTATTTTTGATGATTATGAACAAGTGTTTCCACTGTGGAAAAGAAAGCACAGTACATTTTCATGACTGGGGAATGGATTTTCTGAATTCATCTTCAGCAGGGTAAAAATTTAAAGCAAAACAAAACAAAAAGAATGGCCTGAATGTTGGAATTCAGTTCTTTATATAAAGTCCCTTGTAGAAAAACAGAATTAAAACCAAAAAAAGGGGAGGGCAAAATTTAAAAAAGAAAAGAAAGGAAAAGGAGAAAAGTTAAGAGGACGCATTGCTTCTCCAACTTCTTTTCAGCTTCCTCTCTAGGGTCCTTGTTCTCCTCCACAGAGAGAGTGTCTGGCTTTTCAGCTACTTTTTCTGCATTATCGTTTTTGTCCAGTCCTTTCTTTTCTCTCTTTTTAATTTCTTTTCTGCATTCTCCAAACTTTGTTTTAAACTTTTGTGCATTCTTAGCATTTAGGAAGTGGATAGCAAGCAGCTCATCGGCGAAGTCAGTATGGGTATTACAGACCCAGGCACGGTCACTGCCAGCATTTGGCTTTAGCCCCATCACGGGCATGATATAATGATTGGTGCAGATTTTGTCCCTCATGAGGAGGTGGATGGTCCCCTTATCCTTATGCTTCAGGAACTTGACATCGCCAATGCCCCGTTCTTTCCATTCTGGGCTATCATTTTCTGAAGCAAATTGGAACAACTTTGCTCACATTTTAAAAAGTTCTTCCTCATCTTCCTCTAACGTTTTATTTCTTGCTCAGGAAGAGAAACTTGTTTCAAACTGGGTGGTTGGATTCGTCTGCATTCTCAGTGGAGGTATCATGGTCCTCATGAGAATCCTTGGCGGCCACCATGGGGGCATGGTGGCAGCGGCTCGACAGCCACGGCTCGGCTTGCTTGGTCAATGCTCACTCCGCGGCCTCTAGGTGGCTACTCGTTTGTTGCTCCTTTCCTCTTAGTCTGGCTGAAAGAAACAGTTTCAATACAGGTTAGTAGGCTGTTTACAAAAGTTAATACATTGCATGTTGTCTACATAGTAGTAATCCAGAGGATAAGATGCAGATATGATGTCTTGTCTGAACAACATTAGTACAAACTTATTCTCAGTGAGCCAAGAGAAAGTAGCTGTATATCTGTCCTCTCGAGTGTGTGTGTGTGTGTATCCCCCCCTTTTTTTTTCACAACAAAACTGTCCTTTATTTACACTTCTGTGAAGTTAGTAACACATGATACTAGATTGTGTAGCAACTGAGGATGTTCATCTCAGGAGTGAGGTAGATTGTTTGCTTTAGGCACTGGGCCAAGTCCCACCTTCATATATTCGATTGATTTCCTAATTTCTTGGCTAGTTGGGAATTATTTTCCTGCAGACTTTTGGGGGAACTATATATAGTCTATTAGTTTCTAGCACTAAAATTATTGCTATATGAAACTTGTTTTTATGGGAGCTTTAGTGCTCCCATCCCCACCTCAGTTTAGGCTGGCCTCAAACTCACTCTGTAGCCCAGGTTGGCCTGGAATTTCAAATGATCTTCCTTTCTCAGCCTTCTTGGTATTGGAAGTTTTGGTTTTTGGAGACAGTCTCTGCTATGTAATTCAGGTTGGCCTTGAACTCACTATGTAGCCCAAGGTGGCCTTAAATCACAGCAGTGGCCTCCCAAGTGCTGGAATAACAGGTGTTTGCCTCCTCATCTGGCTGCCAGCTATTGAATTTCCAGGTTTCGGGGCATTTCTCAAAACAGGACGACTTTGAGCCCTATAAAACCTAGCTGATTGTTGAAGCACTCTGCTGTCCTTGTTTGTTCTGTTTGCACTGATTGTACTTTTTTTCCACTAAGCCATCTCCGAAGTCCCCTGATTGTGCTTTTGGATGATCCTCTTCCTATCTCTTTCTTTGCTTCCCCTGTGTATTTTGTTCTATTTCTGGTAGATTTCAAATTCTAATAATCTTTCTGTTGACTTTTTTGCACTCTGCTCTTTCTGCTTATTTTTAAGCGTTTTTGTTTTATTTTAAAGACAGAATTCGATATTTGTATTTTTGGGGAAGAGTTTGCACAGCCTTTTGCTCTGAGTTTGATTTTGAGTGTTTTGGTTTTTCTTCTTCTTTCTCTCTCTCTTTTGGGGCAGACTTTGGGATTGGTTTGTGTTTCAAGCTAGGAACTTTCCTTCAATTCTGTTATTCTTAGTTTGTTTCCTACTCAAGTGAAAGGTGAGATCAAGAATCTAATGTTTAAACTCTGAGAGGTTTGACTGAGATTTACCTTCTCTTCTTTTTGTTAGGCTGTTGTCCTGTGAAACTTTTTCTATTGTTTTTGGATACTTTGATTAGTAAAGTTCCACAGGCAAGATTCTTTCAAGCTCCTGCTACAAGGTGAAGGCCTACATGCTGGAATTTTGGAAGCAAAGTTGGAAGAAGCATTGTGGAATGCCTGGTGTATGCCTATGATGCTGTACTCTCCCCCTTTACTCTTTTTGTTTTTTGGAACCAGGAATTGAGCTCAGGCTCTTTCACATGCCAGGCAAGCGCTTATTTTACTGAGCCATCTGCCTGGCCCCTTGCCCCCTTTAGTCTTGTGAGGTAGTGTACCTGTTTACAGATGAGAATTGTAATACTTTATACTTTGTAAAGCATAACAGTCCTGTGTTTTGCTGGGTCAAGAGAGGAGCAATTTCCCTGCTGTGTAAATGGGGTCAAGGATCTGGCATCTGAGAACTTCATGGGCTGTTCATTTTTGTTCTTGTTTGCTTTTGGTTTGATTTTCTTTTGAGATGGGGTTTACCTTCAAATTGGCCTTAATTCACTGTGTACCCAGGCTGGTTCCTTGCTTCAGCCTAAGAGTTCTGGGATTACTGGATTCTACTCCCAGCTAATAGACTGTTAATCAGTCCTTAGTTATAACCTAGAGTTACCTGAGATTATCAGTTCCTGAGCCTCTTTGTGCTTATTTTTAATTTTATTGGTTATTTCAGTTTTGTACTTTTGGCTTTTTGGACTTTGCAGTCCATTTAGGTCTGGTAGTTTGGCTTTTATGTGGCTAAAATTAGTTGTTTTGGCCTGTTCTGTACTACTGGACATTGTTCTTAACTTTTTTTTTTTTTTTTTTTTTTTTTTTTTTTTTTAAAGACAGGCTCTTGCTTTGCAGTTTAGGCTGGCCTTGAGAGCTCCCTTTGTAGCCCAGGCTATCTGGTCTCAAAGTCAAAAGTTATCCTCCAGCATCAGTCTCCTGAGTTCACTTTTAAATTAAGTATTTTTTTTGTAATGTATGTGTTTTTTCTTGGCTAAGTTCCTAGTTATGTGTAAAAAGATTTTAAAATTAATTGTCCATAGAAACATGTATTTACATTGCTACCAGCAGTGTAAAAGTGCCTGTTTACTTACATCCTCGCTGATAATTATCTTCCTCTAGTTTCTGTTACTATATTGTTTATTTAAACATTCCGTTATTAGACATTTATCTCCTTTTAAGTTTTTATTATAGAAATGCTAAAGCCAGTCTTTGCAAATTTCTGGATTGATTGATTGATTTGGCAAAACTGGGGATTGAACTCAGGCCTTGTGCTTACCAGGGGAGCACTTATTCTATTGAGCTATCTCCCTGGCCCTGGTGTTTTTAATTTATATTGCCAAATCAGTGCATGAAATATCTGTGCATTGGCTGATTAGGAAGTAAGAATTTGCTTTGGAAAATTACATTTTGGATTTAACTCAATATAATCCACAAGATCCTTTCTACTTAGTGATTTAAAAATAAAAGCTTATGTACTTTATATGGTAGGTTACTTTCAGTTTTGTAATATTATTTTACTAAAGCAATTAACAAAGATGTGGAAATCAGGCATGGTAGTTCATATTTATAATCATCTCAGGACTCTGGAAGGTTGAGCCAGAATAATCAGAAGTTCAAACCCAGCCTGGGTAACTTATTAAATAAAAGTTGAAGGGGGAGAAAAATAAGAGGGGGGGCAGTTCGGGATGACATGATCCTGTAATCCAGTGGGAAGGCTCTGAGTTCAGTCCCCAGTACCATATTATCTCTTACCCCCAAAATGTATAAAGTTAAAGTTAATCATAATGTATTAAAGCACCAAATTCTTAATGATTCCGATGACCGGTGTCAGATGTACCTGGGAATTGGCTCAAGGAATCAAGTTACAAAAATGCACTTGTAATTAGTTAATTGTATTAGGTCTTGTTTTCTCAGCCAAATGGCCCTATTGTTTGGTTCTTTTTCTTTTTTTTTTTTTGTTTTTTTAAATGGTGACAAGTTTATTTGCAAAAGTGAAGAGTGGGGGAGAAACTGCTTCTCTGCAGAGTGAATGAAGCTGAGTGAAAGAGGAAAAACAAGATAAAAGATACCCTTGAGGACACAGTGTTTGGAAGTCCTGTTAGGGGGTTCTAAATGTAATTCTTGATACAGGAGTCTCTAGGAAGTAAGTGGTCTGCAGTAATGAAAGAAATTGAAGAGGACACTTACTAGATCTTCCATATTGATAGATTGGAAGCATTAATATTAATATTAAGTAAAATATTAATATAAAATGTTAAATATTATTAATATTAAAATGTTGGTAATGCACAAAGAGATTTTCAGATTCAGGGCAATACTCACCAAAATTCCAGGGGCATTCTTCACTTAAGTCTTCCAAAAAAGGGAAACATTTTGGGACCACAAATGACGTACCATCCTTTTTGTTATCAAAGATCAGTATGCTTTCTTTTTTTGGCATTCTTTGATCAAATCCAAGGACTCCTGTGTGCTAGGTGAATGCTCTACTGCTTAGCTATACTCCTGGCTGCTTTGTATACATTTTTGGTAAAGGACACTAAAGTAAATATTTTAGGCTTCATTGACCAGATGCAGTCTCTGTCACATATTTTTCTTGTATTACAACTTTCTAGAAAAATAAAAACTACTCTTAACTTAGGGGCTGGATTAGAACTTGAACTCAAAGTTACAAGTGGTAGATACTCAGCCAGAGGTATAATCTGCCCGCGTGACTGCTAAAGTTATTATTGACTAATAACTTCAAGCAGGAGTGAGTAGGTGTGACAGGTCAACTAAAGATGGTGCTAGCAGTCCCAAACATGGTGGCTTGTGCACACCTCCAAAATCCCTTCTTCAGAAACTAAGAGTACAATAATCATTCACCTGTCAGGTTATAAGGAAGTCCCTGATTCCCTCAAGTCATGTGCCTATCTTTGCATGAGTTACTGTTCCAAAGAGGACAGTGGTGGTGGGGTGGAGATCTGGGATGATGGAATGAGTCTGGTTAGTAAGAGTCCCATTCGTGTTCATGGTTCTTAATTAGGGTCATTTGACCTACAATGTTTTGACTTTGTTATGATTTGCCATTGACCCTATTCAACCATTTATTGAATTACATCAGATACTTTATTATACAATACAGTTTGTTAAGATTATTTTGCCTAGCTGTAGGGTAATATGTTTTATGTGATTAGTTAGATGCATTAAGTGCATTATTGAAGTAAGATATTTTCAATTTAAGATGAGATTTTTTGACTATGATACCATCTTAAGAAACATCACCACAGTATGAGTGTGCTGTGAATGACAAAAGTTTCATATGTACCACAGAGAAAGATAGGACACAACTTCTAGAGTCCTTAGAAAATTAAACAAAAGTAAGGTATGCAGAAAAGGGATTGTTGTACATTAAACATTAGATGTCTACTTGCTTATCTTTTGTTAATTTGAAATGAATATGTAGGTTTGGGAGATAGCTTGGTGGTCTAAGTGCCTGCTTGGCAAGTGCAAGGATCTCCCCGATTTGATACCCGGTACTACATGCCATGCCATCCCTGGAACTCCACGAGGTCCCTTGAACCCCAGGTGCACTGTGCTGGCCAATGAAACTGGGTGTAGTGGTGCATGCCTATTATCCTAGGATTGAGGAGGCTGAAACAAAGGGGTTGCTAGGAGTCCGAGCTGTGTAGCAAGATCTAGTACCTAATAAATAAAAAAATGATTTAAAATTTTTTTTTAAATGAATATGTAATCTGGAAGATAACAAAGATAAAATAGCCACCCACGTGTTTGAAGGGTGACTATTACAGTGTAGGACAGCCTGCTTGTTTTTCAGACAACATTATTAGATACACTGATATTAATGCTTGATTCCACTACTAGTGTGACAGAAAGGCCATGAAGGAAATTTTTAAAAACTTAACTAAATTTCTGTGTTTCAAGAATACTTTATCATTCAATGGGCTATATTTTTGTTGTAACAGGTAATAGGTGTGATCTATCTATCTGAATCATGTAAAAGCAATGTGACAGTGAATATATATTGTCTAGTTTATTGTTCTTAACAAAATAAAGAGTAGAGCCCATGCCATGCCAGTGGTTGTGGTTTATCTTGCTGATTCTGTTGCTTAATTAGGCAGACATGTTACCCATAGTTGGTTGTCCTGAATGGTGACAACGTGGGAATCATTGCAGTTTACTGTAATTGGAAATACTCTTACATTTTTTTTTTAAGTAGGAAAGGAAATTAAAGGTAGAACATAATTTTTGTATAAGTCATCATTTAGCAAACACCTATTTATGATTGTATTTAAGCTGCTGCTGATTCATTTAAAATGTTATATCCAAAAAATTGAATTCTACAGTTGATACCCAAGAAGTTTAAATATGTATTTTAAAAATGACCTTTGGGAAAATATTTTTTTATTAAGAAGATGAAGCTATATAGTTGAGTAAATCAGTTTTTAGTTAGGAATATACATGATTTTAAAAGTTTGTATTGTAGAACAAGTTGAGGATTTTTAGGAGAGCAGTATGAATTGACAGTTTCACCTTTATTCAGAAGAACAAAATTCTAGGAACCAGGTGTACATACTGTTCCAATGTAATAAGGTCAAGAGCTTTTCAGAAAACTAGCATATCTGCTTTTTTCTTCCTAACTTGATTATATAAAAACTGGAGAATATATTATTCTGACCAGTGATCTTTGACTACTTTTCAGGTGTCTTCATAAAAATAAATAATAAATAAAATTTTGCTGCATTACAGAGCCTCGTAAAAGTGTGTGTGCATGTGTGTATGCTTTCCTGCTTTAACTGGTTCAGAGTTGTAGGTTTGCAGCTACCCTGTGTGTGTGTGTGTACACACTTATGCACCTGTGAACACTGGCATTTAACCTAGGATTCATGCAAGCTAGGCACAGAGCTACCACTCAGCTGCATTCCCAGCCTTTTAAATAATTTTGTCTGTTTAAAACAAATTTAAGACAGGGTTTAGCTTTTGTTTGAACCAGTAAGGCAAAAGGGTAGCAGCTTGCTAGATACATAATGAGGTTGTTGTAGTCTGTTCTTCAAAATAAGCTTAGGAATGATAGTTGGCTGAGTTATGTACCTTTAAGGAAGTTACTTAATATTTTTGTGTTTGAATCATAGGAAAGATCATAATGAAGTAAGGATTTTGAAAAAAAGAAGCTTGTGAGGATAGCATTTGAGCATAGTCAGTTGCTAAATAGCCAAAAAAGGGCGAAGCTTTTATGTGCATAAATTGACATCCCAAACTCCTCAGGTTGAACTTTATTTTATGCTTTGCGGATATTTTATTTACCCCAGCCCCTGGGTTGGTGACTTCCTTGTTTCCTTTTCTCTGCAGAACCTTTTTGGTGCTCTTTCCTGTTATATCTGGGTAGGAAATCACTATCCAGACCAGTGTCATGGGCATTTTTCCCAGTGTTTCCTACAGCCATTTTATAGTTCAAGTTTCCCATTTGTGTCTTGGTTAAACTTACTCCCAAGAATTTGTTCTTAAAAATGATAATTCTTTTTAGTTGTGAATAATTAGAAATGTTATAAATTTTCTGAAGTTAATTTTGGTAAAGTTTATAGAATTTGTATATGAGTTCTAAATATTTTGTTTTTTTAAGGATTTTTCTGTATTTGTGGCGGACTATTTGACTTCATCCTTTCCTCTCTTTTTCTTTTTTTGTATTTTAGTACAGGGTATACAGGGTCTCACTACACAGATCAGACTTGTAGTGATCCTCCTGTTCTCAGCCTCCTAAGCACTGGAATTGCAGGCTTGTGCCACCACACCCAATCTCAGTGCTGCTTGGGAGTGGGGCTGGCACAGCATGCCGGGGATCGAACCCTGGTCCCTGTGCCGGTCTAAACAGGCGCTTTAGTCCACTGAGCTATGTGGCCAGCTCCCTCCTTTCATCTTGAGATGCTGTTCTTTCCTTATTGGTCTGGCTAAGACTTTATACTGTACTGACCAGAAGTTGTGAGATTGGGCATGTCTTTTGTTTTCTCATAGCCATCCTCTTGCCCAGAATTCTGAGTGCTGGGATGATAGGTATGTATTCCTAACCTTAAAGAAAAAACCTTCAGTTTGGAGAGTGTGTGTGTGGTGTTGAGATTAAACCCAGAGCCTTTCGTGAACGAGGGTATTGCTTCACCATTGAACTCCACCACTGGGCCCCACTTAGTTGGTTTTATAATTTCTGTGTTGGGCTTCGGCACAGGATGGTAGTGTCCTAAAATGAGTTCAGAAGTATTGTCTCTTTGGCTTTTGCAGGGATTCTGCCATGAAGCTGTCTTATCTGTCTGTTCTTGGCCTTTGCTTTTATGGGAGATGTTCTCCTACTGATTCAGCTATCTGTTACTCATTATTGGTGTGCCTCAGATTTCTAATTTCTTTTTGTGATTTGGTCTTGATGGGTTGCATGTTTCTAACACTGTGTCCATTTTTTTTTTCTGGTTAATCCAATTTGTTGTACTTTTTTTTTCTCCCTGATTTTGAATCCTTAGTTGGTCCATTTTTAGCTTTCAAAAAAAAAAAAAAGAAAAACAACTCGATTTCATTGCTTTTCTTTTGTAGTCTTTTTTTCATGTAATTTTGTTCTCATTTTGTTATTTTTCTCTGCTAACTTTGGACTTATATTCTTTGTCTTGTTTTTTTCTACTTAAAGTTAACATAAGCTGCTTAAGATTGTTTTCTTTGATGTAGACCCTTAATGCTATAAACTTCCCTCTTACAATTATATTTGCTGCATTATAGAAGTTTTGGTATGTTGTGTTTTCATTTTTATTTCACTGCAAGGTACTTTAATTCTTTAACTCAGCAGTTTTTCTGAACCACATTATGCAATTTCTATACTCCTGTTACTTTTTTCACAATTTTTTGTCCTGCTGATTTCTAATTTTATACCAGTAAAGTGAGAAAAATTAGTTAGTAAGAGTTTAATCTTAAATTGGCTAAGATTTATTTTGTAGCCTAATATATGATTTATCCCAGAGAATATTTTGGAACCCTTGAAAATACCTGATAGTATGTTTATATTGGGAAACATTGTTATCTGTGTTTGTCCATTGTATCCATTTGGTGTAACGAAAATTAGAACTGGCATCTGAGGATACTGGTGATTGAATCTGTATGATGCTGGGCAGTGCTTTACCCCTGAACTGCTTCCTCAGCTCCTGATATTTTCTTAATGATTTTATGTCTGAATGATTTGTCCAATTCTTTTTTAAAGAGGGCCATTAGATTCTTCTATAGCTCCTAATAGTATTTTATTTCTTTAGATTATCCAGTATGTTCTTAAAATTGCTGTCTTCTTGATGAATTGACCCCTTTATCACTAGTTAATAACCTTCTTGGTCTCCTCATACAGTGTTTGACCTAATGTTTATTTTGCCTGAAATAAGTGTAGCTATCTCTATTTTTGCTTTCATTTCTATGGAGTATATCTTTTTACACCTGAAGAGGGAACTTTATATTTACAATGATAGAAATGTTTTGTGTCTTGACTTTGATACTAGTTACATGGATGAATGTGTTTGTTAGACTCACTGAGTCATACGCTTATAGGAAGTACGTATTGGTGTAAATTATACTAGTTGGAAAGGATGCCTGTCTCGGCATGAACAGTAAAAATATTAAAAAGCTGGATTAAGAAGTTTATCATCACCTAAATCAGTATAGCATTAATATAGGTATATTCATTTGAATATTTTTGCTAAATATGTGTACATAGTTTTGCTACTGTCCTTTACTGTGTCATAATATGTAAAAAATAATTGACTATTTCCTGAGCTAAATTACACTTGACAATACCACAAGAGTTTAAACAGTGATTTTTATAAGTGGAAGTTTTATTTTTAGATTTTTGACATTGTATGTACTGTGGGCTTTCTTTTGAACTGTGTATTTTTTTTAAGTCTTTTATTTGTTTATTTAAATGTATTTAGTATAGGGTCTACAGGGCCTTATTACACAGATCAAACTTACAGTGATTGTCCTGTTTTTAGCCTCTCAAGCATTGGGATTATAGGCACACACCACCACGCCTAGTCTCAAAGCCTATGTCTCAGTGCACCCGTGGGGCAGGGCCAGCACAGCAAGCGTGGGATTGAACCCTGGGCACTATGCTGTGCCTAAGCAGGTGCTTTAGCTATCTGGCTGGCCCATCAATTTATATTAAATAATAATAATAATAGTAGTTACCTGAACACGCTAGGCTGGCTCCTTTGTTCTCTTTGTCAGGTAATTAGGGTTTGAGCCGAGGCAGAGATAGACTAGGATTAGATATCAGGCGTAGGTATGTGTTAGCTCGGAAATTCTGGTGGTAAGCTGTGCAGAAAATCACTTAAAAGTAAAATGGAAATTTAAGACACTCTTAAGGAAGTCTTTCACCATTCTTTGCTGTGTTGTGTCTGTCCTCAAATGCATAGGTAATTAAAATTTCACAAAAGCTGCTTTTGGGGGAAAAGCCCAAGAAATTATGGTTTCAATTTTCAAATGATAGTGCCTACCTGACCATAAATTTTTGTCTGTTATGTGTTTTAAAGATCCATAAATAGGTGTTTACTCAGCAACTTTCTTTATATGTGATATACAGATCATCCCAATTTGGATGAATTATAGTTTTAAATTATGAATCTAGAAGATTAAGCTGTCTAGAATCCTTTTGTGCCACACCTTTCCAACAAATTTTGCTGCTGCTTTTAACAATGTCAGAGACTTATAAAAGAGTATCTGAACCATTTCACTTCAAAAACAGTGAAATTGCCAAAAATTGAAACTTATGCAAGTGATCTGGAAAAGGGTATATATTCATTAGAAAAGCTAACATCCATTCACGATGACATAGTTTTCATGGAAATACCATTGTTAACTTTGGAGATCTTTCACTATTAAAGGTCTGTAGAGCCTGGCACCCTGTATGCTATCCTATAATGCGGCCTTGTTTGTGGAGTGGGGGAAGGCTATCATGGCTTCTACATTGTTTATACAGTAATGAATTTTGCCTAGTTCTTATATTCTTTTAGTGTACTAATCCTATACATAGAATCATTGGGCAACTTCCAGAATAATAGGTTATGTGTGCTAGCTTACTTTTCTTCCCTTATTATCTAATAGTTATAAATTCAACATTCTAGTGACCTTTACTTCATGTATAGAGGTTGTATAAAGTAATCATTTCTTGGTTTTAGTAACCTTACTGACAACATAATTTATGCATAACTCTCTCAAATAGGACAGTGTATGAACAGTATAATGTAATGACACTTAGTGAGTTCTTGAAAGACACAGGATATAGTAAAAAATTTTTTTTTTCTTTTGGCCCTAGTGTAACAAGGTAATGGTGAAAGGCTGGGAACTAGAGTGAATTAGAAAGGGAACTAGATGGCCAGGGAGATGGCTCAGTGAAATAAGTGCTTGGGCAAGTACAAGGGCCTGAGTTCAGTTCAATCTCCAATTCCACCACTAAAAAAAAGAACTAGGACTATGGAGAGGAATTAAGAGTGGTTTGAAAGAAGTGAGATTGGGGACAGGGAGATGGCTCAGTGCAATAAGCCCTTCCCTGGCAAGCACAGGGGCCTAAATTCAATCCTCAGTTCTTCAAAAAAAAGTGGGTTTGTCATGCTTTATGCTGATAGATTCAAGTTTGGGCTGAAGTGAAAAGACTGATGCTGGCCTAGGATGCTTAGTACCATTTAATTTCCTGTTATAGGTAGGTGAAGTAAAACCCTATGGAAACAAACTTCACATACCACTGGAGAGGCCCTGGAAAGATTCTCTGGGCCTTTAACAGGATGATGACCTAAAGAATTTTGTGGATTTTAATAATAACATCTCTTTATAAAGTTTTACTTCACATTTTCTGTGTATAGGTTTAAGAAAATCTACCAAGAAGCGCAGTGAGTCCCCACCTGCTGAGCTCCCCAGTTTGAGGCGGAGCACACGCCAAAAGACCACGGGCTCCTGTGCTAGTACCAGGTAATTAATTTTTTTTTAGTTTTTTTTTTAAACTTTCTATTACTGAGATACTTTGCACTTCCATTAAAATCTGTATTTTTCAAAGTTAGTAAAGTATAATTTTTCCTGGGATACTGACTGAGTAAATAAATTTATTCGAACATCGCTAGTGCATTTTTAAAAATTCTTCCTCATTATTTCCTGATGTGTATATTGTTTTAATCATTCTGTTTTTCAATAAGTTATCTTCTACTTTTCTCTTTTTAGAGTCATAGCCAATAGCCAGACATTTGGTCGTTTTAGGAATTTCAGTCTGCCGACTACATCTCTAATGAGCGTCTGATGCAGAGCTGGTTTTTTTTTTAAAGTAGCTGAATATCCCAGTATGACGAATGGGTCAAAAATGATGCCTATTTTAACAATGGTGATACTGCCTAATTAGTATTTAACAGTGTTGTTGGCAGTTACTAAATTTAACAGGTTAGTGAGGAAGTGTGCTTATTGTTGTTCACTACTTTCCAACACCTACCTATCGAGAAAATGTAGGCCTTGGGTATGTCCTTCTTTATCTGGTTCCCATTTGTCCCAGTTGTTGTGGATCTCATTTTCAGTCTTCAGAATGTCGGCACCTTTGCTATGTGGTACAAGGCGTTATTTCACATATTTTCATTAATTTGAGAATCTGGGTGAAAAGCAAAAATCTTTTTTTTAGTTCTTGGATTTTCAGGTGGTAAGTTGTTGGTGGTATTATTTAATAGCCAAATATGAGTTCTGAAGCAATGCTTTTAGTTTACTTATTTTCTGCCCTTTCTCAGATAATCAGAAAGCCTGTAGTATTCCTTAAGATGTTTTCCATGTTTTGATTGCTCTTTGCAGTGTGATACAACGTGGCATGAGGATGCATCAGGATTTGCCTGCAAGTCAGATGAAGTGTCTGTTTCTTGCTTTTTTCAAAATTTTCTTTATTTCTTGGAGATTGACCCAAGGGCCTTTTGTATGTACTGTACTGTTCAGCTACACTCCAGCCCTTGTACTTCATATATATATATATATATATATATATGAAGAATCTGGAATTAGTAGCTCTGTTTGCTTTTGTGATTTCTTAGTAATTCCTAGATGAGACCTCTCAGGAAATTGCTTAGTTCAAGAGTTTTAGGCCAGATTGAGGCCAGACTTTGAACCTTACATAATGAAGGTACATGGTCTAAGCTATAACTTAAATTCCATGTGGTCACAAAAACAGTTTTAAAATATGTGAGGTCAGGCAGTTTAGTGTTAAGGTTGTGTTTCTCTTCCTCTGAAAGTGTCTTTCCTGCTTCATGTGACCATGTGAGTTTCTGCATGTGAGGTTATCGTACCATTTGTGGTCTGCACAGCCACCTGGCCTACCCATCCCAATGCTCTTGGTGGAGAACCTTTTTTGAATTCTCCTTCCTCTTAAAATGCAGGGCCCCTGGCCTGCTTCCCTTTCGGGTGTTGTCTTTAGACTATGGCACAGGATTGGTTGCCTTCAAGCAATGTCCAGGAGTTCAGCCCATGGTGTTGGTGCAAATGAGATATTGAATGAATTTGGATTCTTCTAAGCTGTAGCTTTAGAAATTGGGCTTAGGTTGTTTCTTTATGAGGGAAGAATTGATTAAAGCAACTCCCTATGGGAAGACTTCACTAATTAGGACCGTAAAATCCTATAGTACTCGCAGGTAATAACAGACCCTTCCTTTGTATTTCATTAATGTCTGTCTTGTTGTTCTTCACTAAGCAGAATCCAGTTTCATAGGCTGTTTGTTTGAAGCTATAATGAAGGGATGTATTTTGTTTCTGCTCAGTGTGCTTTTTTTCTAAAATAAGATGTCATCAATAAAATGTAATTTGCTTGCTTCAGGAAGATGAGTGACAAGTATATTTTGTGTACCACATTTTGTACCTTTTTCCTCAGTCTTTCTAAACATCCATATTTCTTTATAATATTTAGGTCCTATGTATTTTATAGAGTTCCTGTCCATTGTATAACATTTATGAGTAGTTTCACAGGATGATAGTTATTTGGGATTATTTAGGTAATTTAGCATATAGAGAATGGGAATATTTTTTTCTTTCCTTTTCCCATTGTTATTGTCACTCTGCATGCCTATGTATGTATAATCCTACTTTTAAACTTGGAAGTAGGGCTTTATATTAATTGAATTTTTATCCACTAGTAGTCACTTGTCTATTCAGTTGTGTTTAAAAATTACTGATTGTAAGTATGACAACAGCTCCTGGTAACACAAAAGCATGTATTGTGATTGTGCTATAACTTGGAAGAATTTTAAATATACAAAGTCTTAGTTGTTGTGCATAGTGATTTTCTGTAACAATTTTGATTTAAAAAGAAAATCTGGCTTTGTGCTCTATGAATTTGAGCTTTGTGTGGTCTATACGTTGCTCCTGGTTCACTGGTGGTGCTGCCCATGATGACATTTTCTGTTGCAGTCGGCGAGGCTCTGGCCTGGGCAAAAGAGGAGTGGCTGAGGCTCGGCGGCAGGAGAAAATGGCAGACCCCGAAAGCAGCCAGGAGGCTGTAAATTCTTCCGCTGCCCGGACGGATGAGGCTCCCCAAGGAGCTGCAGGTAGGTTGACATTCAGTCTTCAAGTGCAGTTCTGTGTCACATAGATTGATTTAGAGGTAAACTTGTTTTTACAGACTCTGAATATGATAAAAAGTAGGGAACAGAAAATAAGTTAGATCAAGTACATTTTTGGTTCTGTTTTACCTTATACTTTTGGCACTTTGTTGTGTGGATTCATTGTCTTTTGTTTAACTTCTCATCCAGTCTAAATCTGTAATGATTACATTCAAAGGGCTTTTTGGAAGGTGTAGGCTCCTTTTCGTTTAAGTTTTTTGCATATTGGTTAGTACGTGCAACAGTTGCCCACCGACCAGAAGATTTTAGATAGTAAAAACATGTAAGGTGATAATTGGAATTGCTTTGTAAACATGAATTTTAACTTAGCATTGTGTTAAAACCTAAAAAGGAAAGTTGTCAGTTTGCATCTAAGCTAATTAGTTATAATAGCATTTACATTTTTCTGGGCTTATTTTAATTCTTCTTGATACTTTAGAATAGCAAGAAAGAATATTTTTCCCCCTCCTTTTAGCTTTATATTCTCTTACCATTACCAAAATAAAGCTAATGCTTCAGTTGTCAGCTATCACATATTTTATTTATTTTTATTTTTTAATTTTTTGCGGCCAGCTCAGGGTGGGGCTGTTGTAGCATGTGGTGCCAGGGATCACTTGCCTACACGGGTGGTTTGGACTGCTGAGCTATCGCAATGGCCCTATAACATACTTCAAAATTCAGTTTTTCTGATTTTTTGAACAGGTGGAAAAGATTAATTGGTCACCATGGGCTCATAATTCCCTTGAATCCGATTGTTGTTTAGTTTTAGAATATGTGCTAATCTAGTTTAATTTTCCATTTTCCTCCCCCTTCCTCACCTTCTCTTTTTCTCACCCTCCATTCCTTTCTTTTCTTAGAACTGGGGATCGAACTAAGGGCCTTGTGCATATTATATTAGACAAGCATTCCATCACTTCACCCTAGAATGTATTTTTCAAAAATTTGACACAGTGTCTCACTGTGCAGTTAGGACTCATAGTGATCCTCCTGTTTTCAGCCTCCTCAGCACTGGGATTATAGGGGTGCACCACCACACCTGGTCTAGGTGGCCGACTCAGTGGGAGGTGGGGCCAATGTGGCATGTTGTGCTGGGGATAGAACCCAGGGCCTTGCACTTGCCTTAAGCAGGTGCTTAGTCTGCTGTGCTCTCTCACCAGCCCCCCAGAGTGTATTTTTTTAAAAAGGTGTTTCACTTTGCATATGTCTAGGGGAGCCACTTTTACTGTAGCTGTTCAGGTTAACTAGCTCCATCATAACTGACGTCTAATAGCAGTATTTGCCAACGGTTTCTGTGTACTGTGGAGAAACAACTGTATTTCAGTTAAAAATTACTGCTACAGAGTATGTTTAAAGAATTGATACAGCTGCAAGGGAGGCTGAGGCAGGAGGATGACAAATTTCAGTCCTGTCTAGGCAAGCCAGTGACTCCCTTCTCAGCAGGCTGCGGATGTAACCCAGTATCCCTGGTTCTATAACTAACCCCAACCCATCCCAACCTACCCCTAGAAAAATTCATGTAATTAGTGAAGTTGGACTGGTACAAATGTATGACATACACAAAGTGACAAAGCCATAGTTTCATCTTGTGCATAATACATTTTATAACTTTGTAGAAAGAAACACAATTCCTGCAAATCAGAATGATTTAGTGCAATATCATACAGTACATACTGGTTAATCTCATTTTTCTTTTTTTGCGGAACCAGAGATTGAACTCAGGCCCTTGTGCTTGCCAGGGAAGCGCTTATTCTACTGAGCCATCTCCCAGGCCCCAATCTCATTTCACTGGGAATATGGATTGTGTTTGACCTTAATATTCTTTAACATTACTCTTTTTGGGTAGCCTGTGTCTTTAAACCATGGAGCTGTCAACAATTTCTATAAAAGGCCAGGTAGTAACTTTTAGACTATGTGTGGTCTCTATTAAGATCATTAAATTCTATGATTATAACATGAAAGCAGGGCTGAGGATATAATTCAGGGGCTCAGTGCCTGCCTGGCAAGTGCAACGTCCCAAGTTGAATCTACACCATAAAAATAAATACATACATACATATATGCATGAAAGCAGCTACAGATTATATATAACCAAATGAAACTATAATCTAATAGTTAAAAGTATAAGACCATGGCCTGGATTTGGCTATTGGCCCACTATCATTGCTGACCTATTCTAATTGATAAATTTCTCTTAACAATTTCTACAAATTCTATTCAAGTTACAGAAAACAATTATGTGTGGAAAAAGTGTACATTGGCATCTTCTCCAGAAAAGTTATTTAAAGTCACATGTATAATTCGTGTCTCATTAAAATAGTGGTCATGTCTTGGGTTTAGCATCGTCTGCTTGGTTAACAAGAATTAGGGCATTGTAAGTGAGTTGGTTACATGTAGACTAAATCATCTTATAAAATGCCTAGGGGTCAACAGACATTTAGAGGTGTGACAGACCACTGCTTTTGTAGGAGTATGGTTTCAACTCTGGTCAGATTCCTAATAGAATCTTCGCTGCTGCTTACATTAGTTCTCTGTTGTGGTAGTTGTTCAGGTCAGGATCCTCTTCCAAGTTTGGTTCTTCATTCTGCTGAGTTGTGGCATTGTGGTTGCCCTCCTGTTATGCTTCACAGCAGTGGCTTGCAGTTGCTTCTGAGTTGTGATGTGCATCTTCAGTATTTTGTATCAATAATAAAAGTATATAATATTTGCTCTTTTAAAACAGAAGCAAACAAAAACGATTGGTGATCTATTATCAGGATGGTTTTAGTAGCACTGACTTCTGATAGAGGAATTTAGACCAGTTTTTAATTTCAGAATAGTTTCAAAGATATGAGTCTATCAAAAACTTCCTATGTAGATGACACATGAAGTTTTTATTATGATTTAATTTTTTTTGTTTTTGAGATAGGGTTTTGCGACATAGTTTAGGCTGGACTTGAACTCACTAGGTAGCCCAGGCTGGCCTCCCAGAGCAGTGGGATACAGACATGTACCACCATGCCTGGCTATGCTTGCTTAATTTTAAGGTAGCAGAACTCTCACTTTGTTCCCAATCAGAATGAAGTCTTCAAGAGCAACCAAGTGTAGTGGGGAGCACAAGTTTAACTTCTTTTATTGTAGTCTGTAAAACTCAGACATAATGAGTTCGAATGCTCCTAACCTCTCATTTCCCTTCCCCAAGCCTCCAGTTCTGTTGCAGGGGCTGTTGGCATGACCACTTCTGGGGAGAGCGAATCAGATGATTCCGAGATGGGTCGATTGCAAGGTAAAGCCACAGTCATCGAGCCTGCGAATGGTAGCTAACTACAGTTGAAAGTCACTCCTGCTGTTCATGAACTTAATTCAGAGTGTGTCTATTTAAATACCATCTGCCAGTGCTTACTCACTCCTCTTTCCAAAGGAGGCTTCTTAGTGGGGTTTGATTGCTTAAATTCAGAAGATAGGCTATCTCTCTTTTTTGTTTCTTTTTGGTGGTACTGGAAATTAAACATGGGTCCTTAGCAATGAACTACATCCACCCTTTTCTTGTTTATTTGAGACACCGTCTCTATAAGTTGCAGAATAACCCAGGTTGGGTTTGAACTTGGAATCCTCTGCCTCAGGCTTGCAGAGTGCCGTGCACAGGGCCTCTGTCTTCATTTTTAGTGTTTGAGACAGAGCCTTTGTATGTTTTGATATTTTCAAATTTTGCTTTATTATGTTACATCTATAACTGATTTTAATAATTATAAAGCATCCAGGACGAAAGGGGGAAGTTTAGTATTTTGTTCTCTGGTACCTAGTAGTGTTAAAATTACATGTATTATTAAGATGCCCAATAATGCCCTCCCACCTTTTTTTCTTTTGGATCACCTTCTTCAAAATAAAAGGTGTATATAAAGTCTAGCTTCTTTTTTTTTTTTTTTAATAGCATTAACATAAAATAATCATGTAGTCCACCAGTGAATGTGTATTTTTTTTCTAATGACTGATTTATAATAATTTCCAGAGTGAGGCTTAGAAGAAATATAATTTTCAGATAGTTTTAAGTTTCTGAGGGATATGACAATAACTCATGAATACATAGTTCTTTTTGCTATTGAAAGCAATTAAGTGCAGCAGTATTCTTGTCTGTTCTCTTCTCTTTTCTCTTCTCTTCTCTTCTCTTCTCTTCTCTTCTCTTCTCTTCTCTTCTCTTCTCTTCTCTTCTCTTCTCTTCTCTTCTCTTCTCTTCTCTTCTCTTCTCTTCTCTTCTCTTCTCTTCGTTGGGCCTCAAGACAAGTATCTGATTGGAAAATAATAACAAAAGAACTGAGTATGGGTACCTGATATTTAACTTTCTCAAAATAGATACTTATCTTTAGTGTTTCTGGGACTGGTTACATAGCTCCTCCTGGCACCCTTTTAAAATTCTTCATCAAACTTTAAATACTTAGAGCTAACCCACGTACATAGTAATTTTTAGTAATAACATTAATATACAAAAGTGGCCTTAGAAATTCTATGTAGCTTTGCTTAAAACTTAGAATGGAAAGTACCATCGGGTAATTAGTTATATGAGATGAATCAGTTGCTTGACATCTTAGTTGAGATCAGTTGCATTAAATCAACTCAACTACTCCCTGCCCTTCTTTTTTTCTTTAGCTCTGTTAGAGGCCAGGGGTCTTCCTCCTCACCTGTTTGGTCCTCTTGGTCCGCGGATGTCACAACTTTTCCATAGAACAATTGGAAGCGGAGCTAGTAAGTGAATACTTTATGTTTTCCTCCCTTGAACCTAATTATTAGCTAAGTGCTGTTTTTCTTATAATCTATTGATGTGCTAGGAAGTTTTCATGAACTTTAATCTTTTTAAAAATAGGACTGTACATGTTTATCTTAAACACAGGACTATTAGGTTTTTTTTTTTCTGTGTTTTTGATTATTGACTTTTATTTGAACTACTGAAGAATAAAAATTACATTGATAATTATAGCATTTGATTGCATGTTTTCATAGGTTTCAGTTTTGAGCTTTTTTTTTTTTTTTTTGCGGAACCAGGGATTGAACTCAGCCCTTGCACTTGCCAGGGAAACGCGTATTCCACTGAACCATCTCCCCAGCTCCTTCAATTTTAAGCTTTTAATGGAATAATAAATTTTAATCCTAAAGGAGTCTTATGTGGACTTGAAAAGAAATTTCGCAGAATTTCTGGTCACTAAACTCATCAAATTTAATAATCTAGTGATGTTAGCGCATATGATTGACACAGCAGTGATTCTCGCAGTCTCAATGTATAACTAAGAATAATTATCATATAACTATAAATCCAGTTCTTGCTGGTATAGAGTATTATCTTTACCTTTTTTAAGCTTTACATTTAGGTTTTTGTTACATTATTAATTAAACATTGTAGAATTGGAAGGTTATTTGTAGACTTAGGTCTTGCATCTCAGAACTCCTAAACTTTCTGAAACTTACCTATCACCTCTTTTCTAATGTGTGCTGATATGAGTTGCCATCAAATATTTTTTAAAGCAGTGCAGTGTGTATACCTGTGTTCATATATATTTATTTACACTTGGAGCTTTTTCCAGTTTTTGGCCTTAACATTTGGCAAGGAAATTCAAGAAGAAGCTGGTGTTTCATTTCTGTTCAGCTGAATGTTTATTTTTTTACCATTTACTGGGTGCTAGGAATAAATGGGGCTATTTCCCACAGGAGCTTGCATGCAGGAAGGTGACCCTGGAAACAGCCCAGACAGTTGCAGGTGGTGGCAGAGCAGTGAAGAGCACCATGCTGAGTAAGGGTATAGATAGGTTGGTGGAGGGAGATAGGCAGACTGCTTAGAGAAACCTCTGAGGCCTGGTAATTTCATAGAGACCTAAGGAAACCTGATGTGCACAGATCTGAAGGACAGACACAGTCGGGGTCGGCTCTGGGAATGAACTTGTGATTGAGAGGTGGGTGGCAGGGGAGCCTGTGGGAAGGTGTGAGGGAAGTGGCAGGTGATGAGAGAGCTCTGAGGTATAGGCATCTGCCAAACTTTGGAGGCCTTCTCAGACCCTCAGCAAGCGCAAGTAACCTGGGACCACTCTGGGACTGAGAGAAAAGAGAATAATATGCATCACCATGAAGATAAAGGTCAGATGTTAAGGGGATTAGGCTATAATCCCCACAGGCCCCTCAAAGTTCATTAATCCACAGCAGCTAATGATTGCACTTAAATCCAAACCTTCCAACTCACAAGAGAATATTTTTAAACCAGCTGCAGTCATCATTTCATCTGCATATTCTTGAATTTATAATTACAGACATAAGCATATATCATAAAATTTAAAATATTTTGCTTGTATTAAGAAAATGCCTAATACTTTTAAAGTTCCCATCCCACATGCCTGTAATCCCAGCCCTAGGGAGGCTGAGACCGAAGGATTGCTGTGAGTTTGAGGCCAGCTTGGGTCTCAAAATGAACTCAAGACCAGCCTGAACTGCATAGCTAGACCATGTCTCAAAGAGACAAAAATAAAATAGATAAATAAAAAAAAAATAAAGAGTTCCCATCCTCTCATTAATTCATATTAAAGATTTGTTGGTTTTGATTTGGATCAGAATATGATTTATACATATTATACATCCCTTAATGTGCTCGTTAAGCCTTTTTTTGTTTTTTGAAGAGAGTTGATTTCATTGATTTTTTTTTTTTTTTTTAACAATTCATATATTTTTTTTCAAGACAGCTGAGCAGAAAAATTCTTGCAAGGCCTAAGTAAAAGTACTGACATTAAATATCTGAAATTCATTTTAGGATTGACCATTATGTTTGAAGTTGTCTTCAATCATAGACCTTTGTTTGGGACTATAACCCAGCTTCAAATATTGTCTGTTTTGTGCCTAATATTTACCTTTACCATCACAACATATTCCTCTTCCCACATTGATTTGAAATGAATTGTAGACATTACGCACTTTCATCAGTAACGATTTTATTACATAATTCCAAGACAATGCACCTTAAAAATGTACATTGAAATACACACAATTCTCACATTTAAATAATTGCTTTATAGATACATAACCAGTATTAAATTTAAAATGTCTAAGCATTTCTTGTAATTGATAATTCTAGACTCCTTTTGAGATATATATTATATATATATGATTCCTTTTCCTTTGGTGAGGAAAAAGCTGTTTCAAAGTAGCTTTTGTGTTCTTAAACATGTGTTCTTAAATTTGTTAAGAATCGTGGTCTACAAGTGGTGGTGTGCTCATCTATATCCCAGCAATGGGATGCTGAATACCACAGGTCCAGGCTCGTGCATGCAGCCTAATGACTTAGGCCCTGTCTTAAAGGAAAAATTGAATTCATAACAAGGGCTCGGAATGTACCTGAGTGCAAAGTGAGTGTCTTAGGTTCAATCCTCAGTACTGCTTACTCCTCAGTAATATCTGCTTGTCTCTCAAAGAGCCATTACATTTGTAGCTGCTATAAAATATATTCAGCCCCACCACCCATCCCCAGTAATAGGGCTTGAATTCAGGGCTTTTGTACTGAGCTACATTCACAACCTCTTTCTGTTTTGTTTTGAAACAAATTCTTAGTAGGTCACCAAGGTGCCCAGAGTGGGCTCAAATTTGTGATCTTCCTTCTTCAGCTTCCCGGAGTGCTACGTTTACAGGCATGTCATAATTGCTTTTCATTTAAAGAAGTCTTCTGGTTGGTTACTTAGAATAGTTGATGTGGGAAAAATTATTTTTGCCTGCATTTGTTCATTTGCAAAATACTATTTTTGACATATCCAGAGGTGCCAGGACTTTGTATGGATCAGGGCAAGCAGTGGGTTGAAAGTTACTAGAATTTCAGTGACTTTTGTTGTGTCAATTGTCCAGTCATTGAATGATGGGATCTTTTTGAGGTAGGTTTTTTAACAGGACCCTAGTGATTTTAATTGCTTTCTTGTTTTTTGATATGACAAGATGTTCCAGTCAAATGATTTATTTTTTTCCTCCTGCTCTAAAATTGAACATCTTACTGCAGATCTCTGATTGCTTTTTGTGTGAAATGATATTTAGAGAGTAAAATTGAGCATATTTATTGCTACTAGATTATTTGTTACTAGATGCCTTTAGTGGACACATGTATGAAATAGTTGTATTTTATCTCTTTTTCAAATTCAGAGCTGCTGGCTTTTTATGTAACTTAACTGGTGTCTCTCATGGTAGAAGTTTTAATTTCCAGCAATAATAACAAAGCGACTCTTGCTTCATACCATATCCCAAGTTACAATAAAAGATTCTGCTTTTGAGAATTTTCGCAGTTCTTTTTATTCTTGGGATTTGTGATTTTATGGTCAACTTTTTCTTTTAAAGATGTTTGTAATGGTTCCCTTCTTTGTTTATTTCACCAAGTTGATTTGGTACATTTCCTTTTTAGGGATTGCTTTTAAGTTTTAATTTTGTTTTTTAATTTATTTTACATGGTTCTAAAAGTCATCTACAAATAGGTACATTGAGCAATTACTTTGCTCTTTGCCTGTTTCCTCCCACATACATAAGCTTTTAAAATAACTGGTTTGTTCTTCACACACACACACACACACACACACACACACACACTCTCTCTCTCTCTCTCTCTCTCTCTCTCTCTCTCTCTCTCTCTCACAGGAGGAGTTAGGAAGGGAGGGAGTGGGGAAAAGGGAGAGACAGATCTGTTTTAGCAGTTCCTCACACACTGCCAGGAAGTACTAAACTTACACACTTGACTTTAATAGTACTTTGGGGTTCACTCTTCATAGCTGCATATATTAAGATTGGGGAGATTGTCTGTTTCTTTTGTAGAGTTGTCATTCCATTGTATGGCTGTACAGATTTTATGTGGGCCATCCCCTGTTCTGCATTTGAATTTCCCTTTTTTTTTGCTTTTGGTAGTGTACAGTGCAATATAGCTTAAACATTATGACTACATTATCATTAGCATAGATTTTCAAAACTAGAGCTGCTGAATAAGGTAAATGCACACAACAGTTTTATATTTGTAAGTCTTCAACTTCGGGAATATACTGATTCTCATTTCAAGTGTATAATAGTATAGTGTCACTTTATTTTTGCCAAACTAATAGATGAAAACTTGTGGCTGTAGTGTAGAATTAATCAAGTGCATATTTATTTTTTCCTCTTCTATTAACTTGCCAGTTATCCTAGAGATTATTATACATATCATATAATATGTGGTTTATTGTAGCCTACCTTAAATCACCGCTTTATCATGCACCAGGCAGTGGCAGGAATCTTAAGATCGTTTATCTTTTGCCTGTATGCTGTTTTAATTTGTTGGACTAGGCGTATGTTAGAAATGTGCCAAAGACAGAATAGTTGTTGTTTTACGCATCCATGTTCCTTAGATTGCCACTTTGTCATTTTTTCTTGTAGTTCTTTTTTCCCATTGAGGATTTTTTCCCTCAATCCTAAAGAACTATTCCATATGATCAGAATTTCAATAGTAAGTTTTGTTTGCTTTTGTTTGAGAAAACCTTAGTTTTTAAAAGCCTGCTTTTCTCTATGTGTAAAATTCTCAGCACACTTTTTTTCTGGTGTCCATATTTTGCTTTAGCATTTGGAGTCGTGCTCTTTAAAGGCAGTCTGTATTTCTCTGACTTTTGGGGAATTTTTGGCTATTACTGAGTCACATGTTATTTCTCTTATTTTGTTATATCTAGGTATTCTCTGCTCCTTTGGGACCAGCAAGTTCATATATACCTGTAATCCCAGCTACTCAGGAGGCTGAGGCAGGTCCACATGTTTGGATCCAGCTTGGACAGTTTAACAAGTCCCTATCTCAAAATGAAAAATAAAAAGGTCTAGAGACAGTGGAGCAGGCTCCTTGGGTTTAGTGTCCCTAGGGTTTGGATGGCAACAGATCCTGGGATGACAACACAGAGTCATACTTTGCACTGCACTCAGCCTTTCTGGCTCTGAGAATTTTTCTGTTAGCTTAGTTTAAAAACTTTTGTGCACTAGTTTTCAGATTCACGTAATTCTTTTTTCTAATGTGTTTTAATGTTTTATTAAACTAGTGTTTGTACTTTTAGATGCTGTTTTTCAGTTCTAAATAATCCTTTGATTCTTTTTTAGGAGATTCCAGTTCTCCATTAAAATTCAGTATATTGTTATCCCATTTGTCCATATTTGGTTATATTTTTAGCATGTTAATCACTGTTATAAAGTACTTATCCTTGGGGTTTGATTCCTGGTACCACATGCTATGCTGACCCACCCCCCTGGTGTGCTGAGCTGGCCACTGAGACCAGGCATGGTGATGAATAAGTCTGAGCTGTGTACTAAGACCTTGTACCGTGTACCAAATACATTAAAAATAAAAACAAAACACTAACATTTAATTCAAATGTTGGCCTACTTCTTCATTTTCAGTCCTGTACCACTTCATAGGTCCAGTATTTTTTGATTATGTGCCAGGTGTTTTGTATTTTTTAAAAATGAAAAGCATCCATCCCACTTGCTGTCTTCTGCCAATGATCGTTTTTGTTTTTCTTTATTGAATATAGAACCGATCACCTTCCCTTCATTCAGGACTTTGAGGTTGTTTTGTCCAGAGCTGTAGCTTTGGTATGGCTCATTTCACCTCTGGCTTATCCTGTTACTCTGTTGTAGCCTCCCAGGATTTTGATTGAGAATCTTGGACTTCAGTGTAAAACAGCTCCAAAATGTGACTGGTGTCTTGGAGTGTTGAAGTGTTAGCTTGGTGTGTTTGAGGCAGGTCTCATGTCATCTATATACGGTATATTTTATTCTGTATTTCCATAGAAGGAGGTTTTTTTTTTTTTTTTTTTTTTTTTTTTTTTTTTTTTTTTTTTTTTTTTTTTTTGTGGCTGCTTCAGGCTGCCTTGAGGACAGTTCTGGGGCAGCTTCTGGTGCTGGGAATCAAACTGCGGTCCCGTGCACCTGACTTGCATTTCCCCAAGTGGCATTTTAAATAACTGAGCTATCTGGTAAGGCTCCCTGTGTTTCATGAAGATGTTTTTTTGTTTGTTTGTTTTTGCTTTTCTTTTTTTCTTTCTTTCTTTTTTTTTTTTGCAGCTCCTGTGCTTTTTTCACAGTTCTAGAATTTGGCTAGTTTCTGGTGAAATCAGTACACTTCAGTGTATAAGTCTCCTGTGACAGGAGTCAGCAAATGATTACCCAATGGGCACATTTACTCACCCACTTGTTTTTATGTAGCCTGTGAACTTAGAATGGATTTTATATTTTTAAATGGATAAAAAGTGTTTTAAGAGTATTTTTGGACATATGAAAACTCAAGTCAAATATCACTATCCAGAAAGCTTTATTGGAACATAGCCATATCGTTTTTTAAAATGTATTGTCTGTGGCTGCCTTTGAACTGTAGTACCAGAGTTGAGTAGTTGAAGTGTAACCGTATGTCCTGCAAAGGCTGAAATAGTTACTATCTGGTCCTAGATAGGACATATTTGCCTACCAGTCCCTCATCTGGAATAGTATTTCTCAGTGTTTGGTTGGTTTCTTTTCAGGAAGTTCCTGAAGTATTAACATGAAATCCCTATAGTTGTAAGTAATAGTTATTAAGCCATAGTCATCATTCTTGTTCTAGTTCATTGATGTTTGGAGTGGATGGTGCTGAAGCTGTGTGAGGTAAAGGTGCTAATACATGAGCAGGAATCATAAGTGGTGACTGTAAACTGCACTTGATGTTACTGTATTCTTCAGTGCCAGATAACTTCATCCAGTGCCACACTCAGTATAGACAATTCATTTGGCTGAAGGATGCTCTTAATAAGCAAATTTATTAATGGAATTGGGAATTTATTCCTAAATTCATGTCTTTTATCAAAATGAGGCCCAGCAGACTATGCAGTGAATCCTGTCTTTTAAGCATACTAGTAATACGATTTGCCACAGGCACATGATGGTTCTACTCTTACAAGATTTTCTTGGGAGAGGTTGTCATTTTTTTTAATGAAAATTTTGTTTATGTAAGTGTAACGAATTGGCAGATAATACAAAACCAAACAGGAGTGTTTTGGAATTCTTTATTTTTTATTTTTTGCAGAACCAGGGATTGAACTCAGGCCCTTGCGCCTCCCAGGAAAGCACTTATTCCACTGAGCCATCTCCCTGGCCCCTTTTATTTTTTTTTTATTTTTGAACTTTCTGCAAAGCCTTATTCCAGAGCGGCTTGGTCCTTCTTGGCAGCTGCCTTCCTCATGGTGGCTGGCACATTGCTCAGCTTCTCATGCTTCCTCTTGGCACGGATGTGCATCCCCACCGTTTTCTTGATGAACTCAAGGGTGTGTTTGTCCTTGGAGATCTTGAGCAACTCCGTGGTGCCCTGCTCATAAGCTGCAAAGCCGCACATTCCCCAGATCATGTCTTGGTGATGGCAGCTGTGCCTCAGTTTGCTCACATTCTTAGTCACCCTTGTGGCGCTTAAGCCCACAGCCATGGGATAGTGTAGGGCCATGGCTACTGTTCTTTAGTGCTTGCTGTGGTGCAAGCTGGCGTTCCTTATTTTATAATAAACAAAGTAAAAATGGTCCCAAGTCCAGAATCTACTGATCTCACGGTTAGATTTTCTTTCTGTGTTAGAGAATGTCTTGCTACAGTTCTGGCTGCTTTTTGCTATTTTCCATTTGCATATGCTGTCTGGGGCAGCATCTCAGATGTTAAGGTGTATTGATGATGGTGCTGATCTTATTGAAGAGATTCATTTAGAATTGCCAGCTCCAATGTTGGATGATACCCACGATGATGTATGTGTCATTGTTTCCTCTTTTAAGTGGTTGTGCCATTAAGATATACTTGGTATGAACTATTTCATCATTTAAAAATGAAATTAGAAGCAGTTGGAAGTTCTTTTATTTTTCACATTTACTTCATTTATTTCTTCTAATTAAACATAAAAATAGTATCTGCTCTGATTTGGATTGATACTGTTCAGTTTAAAACTTTGCAATGTATTTCCGAATGGACCTTTCATTTTGGTCAGACAAGTAGGCAGCAGTAATTATGAAATTCATTACCTGTGGTCTTAATAGCAAAGACAGATCTTTGAAGGAATACCATGTGCTCTAAAGTTCTATATCTCAGAAAGATCACTGAAAATTATAAAAAGCTTTGACTTCAGTGTAAGTCCCACATTAGTTGTCTGTCTCCAAATGTATGTCTGGGTCCTAGACATGTCAGTTTAAATGTTGTAGGACTATAAAAACCCAAGGTACAAAGAATAATTTGCAAAGGTGTAGATAGGGCTTAAAAGTTGAAAATAACATCACATATTGATCTGGTAAACATTCATTGAGTTAATTGTCATTTTTAAGTAGGAAAATACTCATGAAAAATGAAACCCATGTATGAACTTTACTTTTGAATGTTTCTCAATTGCTTGGGTAATGAATTGAATCTTACAGTAGAACTACTCTGACAGCCTGCATATGGAATGGAAGAACATAGATGTTTTACTTATTATTTCATTCTTTCCATCCACTACTCTGCTTATCCTTCTTGCTTTGTTTCTTTGGATTCCTTTTGTTCAGGTGGAGATATTTAGAAAACATAAACGTTTCTTTTGAAGTCTGGGTATCATTTAATAAATTTTTATCATTGCAGAAAACTTTTACACATTATATACATTTCTTTAGAAGCAGGTATGTTAAAGCTATCAGTTTATGCTAGTCTTGTGGGTATTTGTTTTTTGTTTTTGATTTAAAAATTGAATCAAGGGGCCAGGGAGATGGCTCAGTAGAATAAGCACTTCCCTGGCAAGCCCAAGGGCCTGAGTTCAATCCCCGGTTCTGCCAAAAAAAAAAAATTAAAAAACAAAACAAAAAATATATATATAAAAAGTAAAAAATAAGTTGAATCAACTTTTTACAGAAGATAAAATGAAATTGCAGAGCAGATCCAATTACTTTAATTCAACTTTCACAAAGGGAATAAATGGTTTAACCTAATGTGGACCTAACTCTTATTTGGCCTCCTAAGAAGAAAAGCAGCCATTATGGAGTCACAATTTCTCTCAAAGTAGTAATTTTCTTAAATGTTCAAAATTAATGATTTCTTTTTTTTTCCTGAAGGTTCTAAAGCCCAGCAGCTTCTGCAAGGACTACAAGCCAGTGATGAAAGTCAGCAGCTTCAGGCAGTAATTGAAATGTGTCAGTTATTAGTAATGGGAAATGAGGAGACACTGGGAGGATTCCCTGTGAAGAGTGTTGTTCCAGCTTTGGTAAGCACACCTTGGTTTGTGGTTTTTTGCTGAATGCACAATTGCTGTCATTATCAATTTTAAAATATGTGACTTGAATCTTTTATTTTGTACTTACAGTTATGGTGAATGATTGCTAATATAGAGGTAGCAAATTTCCCTCCTCCCTGCCTGACTGCCTCTCCTTTCCTCTTTTTGTTTGTCCCTTTATCCTTCCCCACTTCTCTCTCTGTGAACCTGTCTTCTCTTTCTCTCCTTCCTTCCTTGTTTTCCTTCCCTCCTCCTTCCATCTTCTCCATCTCCTCCCTTTATCTTTCTCTGACTTTACATCTTTCTGTGGTTTTTTTCTTTCTCTCCTCCTCCCTCTCTTTCATACCTAGCCCTCACACATGGTAGGTGAGAGCTCTTACCACCTGAGCCTGAGTTAGTGAATTTTCTATATCAATTTTTTGATGTATACTCTCAAGATCTTTAGTATTTAAATAATTGATTTTAAGCGATTCATTGCACCAGTGATTAACTTGATTCTTGTAGTAAAAAATGTGTCAGTCTTTCTGCCATTACTGTAGGTCCCTTAACATAATAATAGCTTTTGAACAGTGACTTGGTAATAATTTGTGTCTCATTTGTATACTTTCAGAAAGCTAACATAAGCATTACTATGTATTGTAGTATTATTTGGAAATTAAATGCTATGTATGTCTTTTTTATATATCTAGGACAACTGTGAGGGGAAAAAATGGAGTATTTGGTTAATACATGGTTATTATATTGGTTTTGACTTCATCAGAACCTATTATCAAATTATGGGTAGCTGAATTTTTTTTTTTTAATTTCTGATGTGCTTTTTTCTTTCTAAAGAGTACAAAGTAGTATTAAAACAGAAAAATTAAAAGTGAAACATAGTTTTACTAAACAAAGTAATACAAATTTCACCATACTTGTTGTAATGCAGTGTTGTATTCCAACCAGTTATTCCTATTACCAGATACATAATGCAAAATTGGAAGAACAGAAAAAAGAAAGAAATATATAAGAAGTTGAGGAGAAAAAGGAAAAACAATTGAAAAAGACAACAAAACAGATTAAGCATCCTTTCTGTAAACCAGCAGAAATGTACAGTATAGTTGTCCAAACCGTCTTATTTACATACATAGATAAATCTCTTTTCCTTACACCTTCTCTTATCTTATACCTCAACTTAGTAACTCTTTCCCTTTGAATAAGTTCATTCCTTTTCCCCACTATCTGTTGTACCCTTGAGATTCTATTTTCTCTTTCAGGTTCTTACACTAAGGAGACAATACAGTGTTTGCATATGTAGGTTTGATTTATTTCACTTTTGAATGTGGGTTGCATCCATTTACCAACAAAAGCTGAGTTTTGAAGTCACCTGAGCAAAGGACTATCAAGTACAACGTGACATACTTGTTTTTCTGTCAGTTCATTTTCCAAATTTCTTTAAGTTTTCCTTAATGGTTGTACTAGTTTGAATTCCCACTAACAGTGTAGGATTCTTTTTTCCCTGAAGCCTTGCCAACATTTGTTCTTATTTAACTTGCTGAAGGTAACCATTCTTTCTTGAGTTAGATGCAGTCTCAGTGTTATTTTAATGTGCAGTTCTCTAATGGCCATCAGTGTTGTGTCTATTTGTTCACTTGCCCAGTTTTTGATCAGGTCTTTTATTTGGGGTGAATGTAAATTTTGTTTTGAGTTCTTTATATATTCTAGCTATTAATCCTCTGTCTGAGGATTAGCCAGGAAAAAAAACTCCCACTCTGTAGCTTGCCTTTTCACTGTGTTACTTTCTTTACTGCACAGGAGCTTTTTAAATCTGGTACACCTTCCACCTATTTCTTGTGCAGTTAGAGTTGTGTCAGAAAATCCTTACCTACACCTATGTCTTTAGGAGTTTTACCTGTTCTATTTTCCAGCAGATTGTTTCTGTTTTAGCATTTAGAAACTTAATCCGGGGTCAGAAAGATGACTCAGAAGAGTAAGTGCTTCCCTGGCAAGCGCAAGGGCCTGAGTTCAGTCCCTGGTTCCACAAAAAAAGAAAGAAAAAAGAAACTTACCCATTTTGATTTTAGTTAACACATGACAAGCAATAGGAGTCTTTGTTCCTGCACCATTTGTTAAAGAGCTTGTCTAACCTGTAGTTTATGATTTTGGCCCAAGTCCAAGTTTAGATACCAGAAAGAGCCTGGAGTTTGTACATCCCCTGTTTTGTTCTGTTGATCTATGTGGCTGTTTTTTGGTCTCCTCTCCACCCCCACCCCTGCTTTGTAATAGCACTGTAGTTTTGTAGTATAACTTAAAAATCCAGGATTGTTGCACCTTCTGGTTTCTTCATGTTGTCTAGGATTGTGTTTGTTATTCTGGGTCTCTTCTTTTTCTATAAAAGTCTTATGATTATGTTCTTTATTTCTGTGAGAAATATTGTTGATACTTTAGTGGAGATTACATTTGTACATCAGTTATGGAAGTGTGGTTTTGTGTCTTTTCATTTTCTGATGGTCTGTTAGATATTTTTACAGAATATTATAGTTTTTTTGTTGCAGAGCTCTGTTACTTAACATGATTTGGTTAATTTTCCGAGTATTAAATTGTTAATGTTACTGTTTCTTTAGTGAGTTTATTGATGTATAGGAACACTATTGATTTTGTGTGTTTTGTGACATGCTACAGAATTTGGTTTTCTAGGAGACGTGTGGTGAAATTTATTGGATTTTCTGTGTAGAGGATCATGTTGTCTGCATATAGTGATATTTTGAGTTCTTCCTTGCCTGCACATAACCCTTTTATTTCTTCCTCTTATCTGGTTGCTCTGGCTAATATTTACAGTACTTTGTTGAACAAGAGTAGTAATAGAAGACACTTTTATTCCTTATTTAATATTTCTGCAGTAGGTATGTCATAAATCCCTTTTTATCAGATTGAGATAAGGTTTCTTCTGTTCTATTTTCCATGCCCATTGAGATGATCATTTGATTTTTGACCTTCCATTTATGTGATGTGTTACACTTGTTGATTGGTTAATGTTGAACTTTGCTTGCATCCCTGGGAACTTGGTGATGACATGCAATCATTTCCATGGTTTGTTGCATTCGGATGATTAATATTTTGTTGAGGAGTTTTGCATCTATGCTGATTGAAGAAATTTACTTGTAGTTTTATTTTTTGATTAGCTCTTTTGTTGGAATGAGGTTAATACTAGCTTTCAGGAATGACTTTTGGCTACTCCTTATTTTATTAAAGCATTTGAGGAATATTGGCATTAGATCTTCTCTGAGGTTCTTAGGGAATTTAGCAGGTAATCCGTCAGGACTTTCTTCCCATTTCTTTATTGTTGGATTATGTGGCTCTGGCAGGTGTTGATAAAGAGCCAGACTTTTACCTTTTTTCCACTCAGACCTCATATTACTAGCTAGTTTTCAAATCTTAGCAATTTCATGGTAGTAAAACATTTATATGTTACTTTGAATATTTCATAGAAGCAGCTTTTTTATGTCAAGATTTTTGCCTGTTGTGACCATTCCCACATTACTGATGTGGTTTCTATGGTTTGGATTAGAATCTTCTGAAAAAAAAAAAAATCTTTTGTTATTTGTTCATTTAAAAATCATAATAAAGAACTGAGCTAACCATGAACCACCCATAGTTAAAATGCAGTTTTTTTTCCTTGGATAAATAAACCATTAAGTATAACCAGGAATGGTGACGCATAACCCACTTTATTTATTTATTTATTGGTTGTTGCATAGGTTTAAGTACTTAATAAACTTCAGTAAGTGAGACGAGCTAGTAATGCTGGCTGTTGTTAATGTTCAGGTTACCTTTTATCACAAGTATAGTATCTAATGATTACTGTCTCAGTTACTCTTCTCTCATTGCTGGGACAAATACCCAACACCCAAAATGAAAAAAGAAAAGGTTTGTTTAGCTCACTGTCGGTGGAGGTTTCAGTCCACACTCAGCTGGCTCCAAGGCAGAGTGGCACATGGCAGAAAAAGCAACCTTTCATGGTGGCAACAAAGAGCAGAAAGCAAAGGGAAGGGCTGCAGCTTTGGTGGCTAGCTAGCCTCTCTGCTCCTTACATTGTAATGCAAATTATCTGTCCCAAGACAGGTGCAACAGCCACACCCACAGTAATCACAAACTCCAGAAGCTGCCACATGACTGCATGAGGCTTTGGGGGGACACTTAGACACAAACTCTAGCAATAACAGTGTAGTTGTGGCCAAACAGTTTTGATCTAAGCAAATCTCATTGCAGCTATTGTTACTGTATTTTGTCCTCAGGACATGTAATATACCAGAGTATCATATCTGGAGTAGAATACCTGATAACTATAACCATATAGTTATAGATTTAATTTGAGTTATTTGGTAGTTTAACTTCAGTGCATTCAGATTTTTCCATCTAGCTAGAAGACAGGAAATGACTATTTTTCCCCCTAAAAGAGGAAATTTCTTCTGTGACTCACCACTTCAGGAAGATGGACTATGTACTTTTAGCTGTTTTGCATTCCTTCATTTGAAAAGCATGGTGGAAATCCATTTAAGATCTTTTCCACACACAAAAAAATTTAGATATTTAGAGTCATGAGTGGAAGAAGTGTGTTACTTTTGCTTTAATATAGTGTGTAGTTTCTGTTAACCAGTCTTGTACTAAAATTTCAGCTAAGTTAAATAGACCTTATGTCTCAAGAGAAACTTGCTCGCTAGAGTTTTATCTGTAGTTTTTCCTTGCTGCTCTGTGCAATTATGTATTAAACACTGGCTGTCACTATCTCCATGAGTATATGAAGGAGTTTAGGGCCACCAAATGGATCATTAGCAGCAGGAAGTGTTCACTTTTGATCTGGCAACACCCTCAAGTTGTGTTGAGTCATAAATGACATCCTATAGTCATTTTTTATGTCTATCTGCTTGGTTTTCTCATGTTATTTTTGTATGGCAAATAGATCTTGAATAATATTTTAATTTCTGTGGAAATATTTCTAGGACATTTCAGTTTGAATGTAGCTTTTAATTTCTTTTATCTTTTTAACAGATAACATTACTGCAAATGGAGCATAATTTTGATATTGTAAGTATAATTCATATATTAAAAATAGTCTGCATTTTAATTGAGTTGTTGTTGAATAGGCACCACTCTTGCTTTTTAGATGAACCATGCTTGCCGAGCCTTAACATACATGATGGAAGCACTTCCTCGGTCATCTGCCGTCGTAGTGGATGCCATCCCTGTCTTTTTAGAGAAGGTACTTAATTCTTGTCCTGCTTTCCCCACTTGTTCAAAAGGGTAAACCTGATTAATCAGTCAGATTTTGAACTCTTGCATTCTATCATCTAAGTCATAATTAAAAAACAAAAAGTTTACAGTGCTGGAAATTGAACCCATGGTAGATAGGTGCTCTACCACTCAGCTACTTTTCCAGTCCCTAAGGTATATTTTTTGAGCCATGATTCCAGAAAAATACTGTGTGGTGGACCAGTATTTTAAAGCTAAATCTAATAAATTATTTATAAAATCAGCCCTGTTTTACAATTTTTAGTAATAGCAATCACTACATTAGTAATATACATTCTAAAGAGCAACTTAACACATTTGATTAAAATTTTAGTTTCTAGAAAATTTTATAGTGGAGAAGGTGAGATAGCGTGCCCTGCTCAGGATATAAATTAAGAGGCAGTGGAAAAAGGAAGTTTTCTTGTATGGTTTGTGTGGGTAGTGTTATGGGTAGTGTTATGTCTTTTATTTGTATTATAGGCCCTTAATGAACTGTTGTTCTTTTTTTTAATGTGCAGTAAAGTTTGCTTTATCTGATAAATATAGAATATGGTATAAATTATGAAAGCTAATATTTTAAGTTTCTTCTATTATAACACATCAAATGAAGTTTTAATGAAGATTTGTTTTCTGTGTCAAATACAGTTTTCAGTCCTGCAAGACAGAGCTGTGTAATTTGGAGGAGACTTTATGGTTGTCCTGTACCATGTAGCCTCAGCTCATCAGTGATGTGTTTTTCTTGGTTAATTTCTTGATAGAAGTGTGGAGTGAGGACATTTGAGAAAATGTTAGTCATGTAGAAAGCAAGCAACTTTGAAAAGAACTTAAATGTTAACCTCAGGTTTACATTACATTTCTGTGTCCCCAGCTGCAAGTTATTCAGTGTATTGATGTGGCAGAACAGGCCTTGACTGCCTTGGAGATGCTGTCACGGAGACACAGTAAAGCCATTCTGCAGGCGGTATGTATGTGCTGTACCAAAGAGCCGTATCTCATTTAGCATTAGATTTTATGTGGCATGTATAGGGTCCCCAGTTGCATTCTCTATAAGTTGCATATTGTTAGAATTGATAGAAGAATTTCTATCATTACTTACAGAGAATTGTATTCTCTATAAGTTACAGTGTGAAATGTTAGAATTTTGGTAAATTTTGCTGTTGTTACTGTTAATGTCAATGTCTGATAAAGGAGTTTTCTTCATCTTAACAGTTTTCTGTATTTTAGGGAGGTTTGGCAGACTGCTTGCTGTATCTAGAATTCTTCAGCATAAATGCCCAAAGAAATGCACTAGCAATTGCAGCTAATTGCTGCCAGAGTATCACCCCAGATGAATTCCATTTTGTGGCAGATTCCCTCCCATTGCTTACCCAAAGGCTAACCCATCAGGTAATGTGAATAGTCTGTTTCTGTATTGTTATGATAGAGAATTATGGCTTCTCAACTAGTGTCTTAAAAATTCTTCTATCAGGATGTAATAAATGAAGTGCATTGACACTTATTATCTAGGCATATGACATAGTAGGTTATTTTATATTGTATTATTTTATTTATTTATTTTTTCCCTTTTCCCTGAGAGGGCCTTGCTACAATGGCCTTGAACTCAGTAGGCCAGGATGGCCTTGAACTCACAGCAATTTTCCTGCCTCAGCCTCCCAAGTGTTGGGATTACAGGCATATGTCAGCACACCCAGCTTTAGTTTATACTATTTTGATGGGTATGCCTAAATGAACAGGAATTCCTGTGTCTGATATCTGTATTTTGACATTAACGAATAAATTCGTTATTGCAGCAAACATTCATTGTGATATAATCTGAATTTCATTTTGGAAAGATCATTTTGTCTTTTTTTTTAAATGTTTTATCTTGAAAAGGTATTAGAGTAGCCAGATGGAAGCTGGAGGACATGGGTTAATACTAGATGAGAAAGAAGACTGTGATACATGGAAATGAGAAATGTAGACTGTAGGCTGGGTTTGGCAAAGAGCAAAAGTGTGCATGTAGGAGGTTATGTCATTGGACTAGCAATCATTGATGAAGTTTGAAAAGGAAGTTTTCTGTGTAGTTGGGTTTGGAGGACGGATTGTGAGCTAATTTAAAGTTATAGAGGCTGGATTTACCAAAAAAAAAAAAAAAAAAAAAAAAAAAGACTTTTTAAGTTAGTGGCCTCAGCCTGGTTGCATGAGAGCCCTAGGTTTTACTCCCACTGCCACCAGAAAAGCGCTGAATTCATGTTTTACAGCATTAATATTATTCCTAAAGCTCTTAAGGTCTAGCTTTAAAATCACCTTTAGAAAAAGCATGATTTTAAAATGAATTGGGTACATAAAATACATGTGAGTGAATAAGTGATTCATACAAGGTGAATAAACAGTGATGATTGAGTCACTACAGAATTTTGTTTCTAAAATGATCAAGACAGAATAGAGTCATTTATTCTTTTAAGTTACTTTTAAAAATGAGCCAGGCATGGCACCTTATCATTCCACCCTCTTAATCTGAGGCAGATGGATCCTGAGTTAAAGCGTAGCCTGGGCAATTTGTTGAGATCCTGTCTCAAAATAGAAAATAGACTGCAGATTCAGTTTGATGTCAAAGCCTTGAGTTCATATCCCAGTATCACTTGCTGGGAATGATTGACTGAAATGATATCTTTGCTTTGGAAGTGAGGTATAAAAACCAGAGAAAGTGGCTACTACTTTGTAGTACTCTTTCTAGACCTAACATGATGACAGCAGAGATGAATGTGTGGTACACATGCCATAGCAGGCTGTTTGTATCATTGGAAGTTTTAAAAGATTTGCCTGTATAGGGCTTTTAGATACCTATTTTTGTAGCAGAAAAACTAGGTTTTATATATGAACTATATTTATAAATTAGGAAAAAAAAATCAATACACCAGTGAAGCCAATAAAATATTCTTTCCTTATTGTTACTGTTTTCTCAGCGAGGCTACTCTATTTTTTAATAAATAACAAATTGTTCTTATAGTCACTCTTATTTTAGTTTTCTAGTGAATATGTCTAGATTGTTTTAATAATAGTGAATATTTCTGCTATTATGTGTACAGATTTTGACATTATAGTCACCCATTGATACTCATAAGGGATTAGTTGTAGGACACCACCACCCCTTGCAGTGTGCATGTACATGTACACATGGATTCCAAAATTTTTGGACACTCATGTTTTTGTATACCTTTGGTCACACATTTATACTTAACTATAGTGTGTATGTATTTAAATTTTAATTTGGAATAGTTCTAAAACAACATAGAATATAATAAGCTTATTATATAAGCTCAGTATTTGTTATTTTCTGTGTATTCACTTTCATTGTTGAGCACATTTATGGAGGAGTGAGGCTGGTGCTCAATAAATGGTATGACTGTCTTAGCTTTGAAGTTTTGGAAATGACTGACCCTGCTTTGCTTTGGCTCCTTTACATTGGCAAAGATCACATTCACTAATGGAGGTTGCCTTAAAGAATTTGGGATTAGGAAGAAGATAAGACAGTGATGTGTGTGTCTTTAAATGTTTTGTAAAAATGAACTTCGTTTTCCTTCTTAAAACATAGGATAAAAAATCAGTAGAAAGCACTTGCCTTTGTTTTGCACGTCTAGTGGACAACTTCCAACATGAAGAGGTAAGCATTTGTCTTTGGTATTTTTTTTTTTTTTTATGTATTTGGTACAAGCTCTTACACAGCTTTGACTTGTGGATCCTCCTGTTTTCAACCTCCCCAATGCTGGGATTACAGGCATGCGTAACCATGCCTGGTCTCAGTGGCTGGCTCAGCACACATGGAGGCATGGCTGGCATGACATGTGGTGCTGGGGATCAAACCTCAGTCACTGTGCTTGCCTGAGCTATCTCGCTGGCCCTGCTTGGTATTTTGTTTTTTAAAAGTAAGTTGAACTGCTAAGATCAGAGCATAACAATTTCTTTTTTTTTCTTGTGTTTATGAAGAATTTACTTCAGCAGGTGGCCTCTAAAGATCTCCTTACAAATGTTCAACAACTCTTGGTAGTGACTCCACCAATTTTAAGTTCTGGGATGTTTATAATGGTGGTTCGCATGTTTTCTCTGATGTGTTCCAACTGTCCAACATTAGCTGTTCAACTTATGAAGCAAAGTAAGTGCTGTTTTATTACTTGATTACAGGAAAGTGACTTTTTTTTTCTATTAATAAGTAAGGTCAATATAAGCCAAGCACAAGATACTACTTAATGACATTGGATATTAATGAAGAAAAACATTGGGCTGGTGGAATAGCTCAGTATCAGCATGTTTAAGGTTCTGGGTTCCATTCTAGCACCACAAGAGAAAGGGTACAACATGTATTGGGACCATGTGGTCAATTGCTACACATCTTAATATTTTTTGAATCACTGATTTCATTGATACACTGGAATGAAAGTGTGTTGAGTGTACTGTTACATGTAGTTGTGTGCTCCTCACAGAAAGGGCTAAATAATGAGTGGTAGGGGATGAGATGGATGGGATCACAGTACGGAACTCAGTTGGAAATTTTGAACTCAAATGAAACCCCCAGAAAGAACTTAGTGAAATCTGTTTGGATTTCTTAGGTTTTTATTCTAGCCTATTTTGATACTTAATTTAGTTTCCCTGTGCTTTTAAGAAAGTAATTCTGATTGTTTTTCCAACTAGGGAACTGCCTCTTAATAAATAAAAGTGTTACAAGTAGATTCATAGTCTTTTGTTTTTTATTGCTGGCTTCACAGACATCGCAGAAACGCTTCACTTCCTCCTGTGTGGTGCCTCCAATGGGAGTTGTCAGGAGCAGATTGATCTTGTCCCACGAAGTCCTCAAGAGCTGTATGAACTGACATCGCTGATTTGGTAAAGATGAGGCGATAATAATTGTGGTTTGTCTGAAGTAATTTTATCTTAACTGCTTAACATTCACTCCTAGTTCAGGAAGGTGCTTCCTAAAATAATTACACTTTTTGTTTTCAGTGAACTCATGCCATGTTTACCAAAAGAAGGCATTTTTGCTGTTGATACCATGTTAAAGAAGGGAAATGCACAGAACACAGATGGTGCGATATGGCAGTGGCGCGATGACCGGGGCCTCTGGCATCCCTATAACAGGATTGACAGCCGGATCATTGAGGTAGTAGTTTCATCGTACCGTTTAAATGTGTTTATCTTGGTGGTGTGTGGGTGCAGGGATGGAATTGGGAGGTGGGCGTGTGTACTGCGGTGTGCTCGTTTTGAATTAACTCAAGATTCTCTCGTTTTGTCTCCTGAGAACAAGGTCCTCATTTCTGTTCAGGTCAGAAAACAATGATGTTCTAGTCCTGCTTCTGCTGCTCACTACCTGATTGACTTGGAGCGAGTGATTTCAGTTCTGTGTTCTCTAGTTTCCTCCTTTCCAAAAGGAGACATTGGAGGAGTTAGGCTATGTTTTTAAAACCTGTCAACCTACTGCAGTCCAAAAGGAACCTACCTCTTCAAAGATTTGCATATTTCTCAGTACTTTTTAGTAGCAAAAACATGAAAACAAGCATCTGCCTCTGGGTGACTGATAAATTTTGCTATGTACATAGCTTTGGATATACTTTGATTATGAATGGAAAATTTTTCATAAGAATTATGAAAACTATACAAAATTATGTGAATCTTTTCCATATTTGATAAAATAAATAAAGAATGACAGAAGAAAGGAGTATATCAAAATATCAATAGTGAGTTTCCCCTCGTGGGTTTTGTCCTTTGTTTTTTCTTTTTTATACTGGGCATTCTACTCAGGGCTTCACACATGCTAAACTCATACAATAACGCCAAACTCTATCTCACAGTTTTCATTGCATTTTTATGCATAGTCTTGCTAAATCACTTAGTTGGGCCTCCAATTTGTGGTTGTCCTGCCTCAGCCTTCTAAGTAGCTGGGGTTATAGGCAGACACTACCACCCCCAGATTATTTTTATTTCCGTACTTAATACCTTTGTGCTGAAGTATTTTTAGAAATGCATGAGTCATGTGGTCTACCTTAGGGAATATTATATTATTTGAAATGCAGTGCATCATTTACTAATTTTCAATATGTAAGATACTTACAAATGTTAATCTACTTTCAACCTTTGGTGTTAGCATACTCTTATAAGAACCCATTTCTAGAATAGGTACTCCTCCTTAAAGATATATCTTCCAGTTTCTGAAAGTGGAGGTTTGGAAAAGTTTTGATATATAGACTTAAAAAATCAAATAATAATTATGAAGATAATTATGAAGAAATCTAAATTTAGAGTCAGCCCACTTTTACATGGATACTAACTTTGATCTTTTGTGCATTGCTTTCTTGTATTCCCAACAGTCCTTTCTTCCAGTAGCCTGGGAGTCTCTGCTTAGGTTGGATTCTGCACTGAGAATGAATATTGTGTCTTCTGTAGGCTGCCTGAAACCATGCAATGTTCAGCGTAATCCATGCCACCCTGAAAATTAATCTCTTAGTTTTAGTTGTATTCCTTTCAGTCTTAGTGCAACCTTTAGGTGTAAGGTCTGTAAGGTCTATTATTCTAAGGACAATAATATACGATTATTCTGTTTAAAGGAAGAGTTTGGTGGGTAACTTAAGAATTCATCATGTAAACATTTTTAACTTAATTAGAATACTGTGGTTATGGATAACAGCATTCGTTGTCTCAGCAATATCTTAAAATCTTAATACTAATTTTGTCTTTATGTCAGTGATATTACATGACTGGGTACTGCATTAGAATTTTATCTGCACTTGTCTTTGAGTGTCTGCTAGGGCCATAGGTACATATCTTTAATAAAAATGTGATTTATTGTGAATGAATTGTGACATATCTACACTATTAGCTTTTCTATGTTCTGTTACTTTAAGGCTTGATGAAATAAACATGTAAGATAGCATGTTAGAGGGTCCCCACTGTGTCTTATGGTAATTAATTTCTCCATGTTTAAATTCAAGGTTTCTTTCTCTTTGCTCTCAGGCAGCCCATCAGGTCGGTGAGGATGAGATAAGCTTGTCCACTCTGGGACGAGTTTATACTATTGATTTTAATTCTATGCAGCAAATCAATGAGGACACAGGAACAGCACGTGCCATTCAGAGAAAACCTAACCCCTTAGCCAATACTAACACTAGTAAGTGCTTTTTGAGTCAAAATAATGCTATATTGTTGAGTCATATTTTCTATTTACATAATAAGTAATAATTGGTTCATTGAATGTCCTTGTTAAGCTCCAGGCAGTTATGTAAGAATAATTTGGTTTTAGTTTGTTTGTTTATGATGTGGTGTCACTGAACTGGTGTTTTCCCCCCAGTTTTTCTACATCTGCATGTCCTGGGACTCCATTTACTATGAGTAAATTCAGATGTCCGTCTGATCCCGAGGAAACCTTAGTCTACCTTTATGTGGAGTCATCTCTCCATCAGATTGGTTCTGGCTACACATTTTATTTCTCTTTCCAAACTTAACTATGAACAGATGACAGTGATTTTTTTTTTTTTTTTTTTTTTTTTGTCCAGGGTTTCTGGCACTTTCTCCCTCTAGGGATTCAGTGTATTGCATTTGTACTTAGCATCTGTGACATTTTTTTTTTTTTCTGAAAAGGGCCCAGATGCTTCTACTCAACCACTGCTGGCACTCAGTAATGCTGAGGCAGCCACATGTAAACAAATGCACATGGTTGTTATAGTACACTTTTAACTTAGCAACCCAAGTGTTGGGCAGGGTTAGGCTCTTTACTTTGCCTGCTACTGGATTACAGCTTTCATCAGTTACTTTTCCCTTCTACCTGTGTCCTCTTAAGCAAAGTGGCAAAATTACATTATGCATTTTACTTAGTTTTTAGCTAAATATTGCTATCCATTCTTTTCTTTTGCTGTTTTCCCTTGCTTCTCCTCCTCCTCCTGTGCTAGAGATGATCCAAAGGTCTTGAATATGTTAGGCAAGCACTCTCCTGCTCAGTGGAATCCATGTCCCTCTCACTGTCTGTTTCTTGAACTCTTGATTGTTTCTTACTAGTGTTTTAGTGGGTTAGTTCTACAATTTTCCATTATTTTGCTGAATATTTATTACTAAAAATAAATACTAGTTTGGTAATACCTTGTTATCTTAAGCTGGCCATAATTTTTTGTCATTTTGCTTTGCTTTTGAGTCAGGGTCTCACAATGTGGTTCAGACTGACCTTGAACTCACTATGTAGTCCACCTGGCTTTGAATTCAGGACTACCTTCCTCATAGCTATAAACTTCTAAATTTTGTCTAATGGTGCCTTTAGTTTGTAGATAATTCTACTATTTTAAAAAGTTCTATAATGAAAAAATTTTAATAGCTTCATAAATAACTACATGACTTGAATACCTTATATAGCTTATTTTGTTTCTGAAGTCAGTCCCTTCACAACTGTGCATATTTTGTAACAGGTGGATATTCAGAGTTAAAGAAGGATGATGCTCGAGCACAGCTTATGAAAGAGGATCCGGAACTGGCTAAGTCTTTCATTAAGACATTATTTGGTGTTCTCTATGAAGTATATAGCTCCTCAGCTGGACCTGCAGTCAGACATAAGTGCCTTAGAGCAATTCTTAGGATAATTTATTTTGCGGATGCCGAACTTCTGAAGGACGTTCTGAAAAATCATGCTGTTTCAAGGTGTGTTACACTCGCCTTTCATTACATGAAAATGTCAGAACATTTTAGAAACTCAGAAAAATTACTTTGCTAATTTCAGAAGTGTCCTCTCATGATACAGAAAAGTCAATGTATACATCAGTGTCATTTATCTTGAGCCCCTTTTTGTCTGTTTATACTAACCACAAAGCTTTAATAAAAACAAAATATCAAACTAGATAATTTCAGAAAAAAATACTCATTACAGTAGCATTTTTCCTCAAAAAAAAAAATTTAGTTCTAAAATTTAAAATAATATGGCCAAAAAAGTAATTTACCAAATTGAGGCAAATTTTAATATGCAAATGCTTTCTTTTTAGTCACATTGCCTCTATGCTATCAAGCCAAGACCTGAAGATAGTAGTTGGAGCCCTCCAGATGGCAGAGATCTTAATGCAGAAGTTACCTGATATTTTCAGTGTTTACTTCAGAAGAGAAGGTAATGTCATTCTCATTCATTTGAGGTAGTACTTAAATAGAAATAAAAATGTAATCTATAAAACAGAAAGCTAGCTTTTTTTTTTTTTTCTTTAGCTTTTTAAGTATCAGGCATTTACTTGCTTATGTCTAGTACATCTAAATAAATATTCATATGTGTTATTCACTGTTGGCTGATGAATACATCATAATTTTCAGCGTTCAGTGTTTCAACTGTTGCTTTTTTTCTTAAATCTTCACAGTAGACTAGAATAATTCTTGCCTTAAAGAATTTAATGTACCTTTTATTGTGTAGATAAGAGAATAATTTAAGGATTGGAATAAGCTTTCAGAATGCGGTTTGTCTAGCTCTTCGAATTGAGGCATTTGAATGTCAAAATTAATCTTGGTGGTTGTGGAAAACTTCAGACAGTGACTGTCCCAGTAGTTACATAATTGATAAAGAGGTTCTTTCTTAGCTGAATTATTTGCATGGCTTTTTTGGTCCTCTAAGATACTGTCTCAGTTACTATTCTCTCATTGCTGGGACAAACAAACACCCAACATCCAAAATGAAGGAAGGAAAGTTAGCTCATAGTCAGTAGAGGTTTCAGTCCATACTCAGCTGGCTCCAACAGAGTGACACATGGGAGATAACAATCTTTGAAGGCTGCAATCTGGCTGCTAGCTAGCCTCTCTGCTCTTTACATTGTAATGCAGATTATCTGTATGTATATGTACGTGTATATGTATATGTATAGCACCCACACCCACAATGTCAATCACAAACTCCAGAAGCCACCCTATGACTGCTTGAGGCTTTGGGGGATATCTGTATACAAACCCTAACACATACTAAGTAAGATCGTATGCAGATAAGGGAAATAAGCTTTCTTCTCAGCTAATCTTTAGTTTTACCTCCACTATACAAACAAATCTTAGTTTTCAATGTATATGATCTTTTTAAATTTTGATTTTTTCTTACATTGTATTTAGTCTTCACATCTTGAATATATATAATAGGTACACTAATATATTAAAGTGGGAAGAGGTTTTCACCATTTAAATTAGTGTTTTTCAAGGAACAGTTTTTTAAAAGCCAGCAGTACATCTTTATACTAAATATAAAACAAATTTTTTCCATTAGGTATATAGAAATATTTGACAGTTAAAGATTATTTAAAGATTATCATACATTTTGTCGTTTGTATTGTTAATTTTATTTGCTTTATTGATTTGGAAGTACAAATGATGTTTCTCCTCTTACACTTTTTTATTTTGTGTTTTTAGGGAAGGGTCTACAGGGTATTTAGGGTCTTACTACTAGTTGACACTTGTAGTGATCTGCCTGTTCACAGCCTCCCAACAGCTGGGATTTTAAGTGTGCACCAATCTCAGTGCATCCCGGGGATCAAATCCCCGACCCCCGCGCCTGCTTGCAGGAGCTTTAATCATGAGCTATTTGCCCTGACCCTTCCTCTTACACTTACAAAAACAACGTCATTATATTGTATTTCCCATCACCAAATTGTTTATGTAACCATGTACTGATGAACTTCGTGGAAGAGCCTTTGTTGGTCACTTTGCATCTAGATAAGTCCTACTTGCTCTTTCAGATTTCTGTGTGCCTGTCATTTCTGAAATCTTGCTTTTCTTCCAGTGTCTGTGAGGTTCTCCAACCATATTATATTTTCTCTTTCATAACTATATATATATATATATATATATATATATATATATATTTTATTTTATTTTATTATTATTTTTTTTTATTTTTTGGCGAAACCAGGGATTGAACTCGGGCCCTTGCGTTTGCCAGGGAGGTGCTTATTCTGCTAGCCGTCTCCCCGTCCCCTATTTCATAACTATATTGCTCTTTATTATAATTTCTTGAAAAAAATCTGTCCCCCTTATCAGCAGGTCCCTGAGTGTATTTACTTTGTTCATTGCCCTGTATGTAGTGCCTAGCACATCTTGTTGTATACATTGAATAATATTTCTGGAATAAGTGTCTAAAGTTTTAAATTCATTCTGGTCCCCCTCCCCCAATTTTATGGAAGTTCTGGATTCTTCACTGTCAGAGTGTGAAAGTTCGTTCATATACATTTATCCTGAGTTCCATTAGGATAATGCAACTAAGGACTCCCCCGCCCTCATCCCATGTACATACTTTTCTGTGTGCTAACTCAAATAAGAACCCTTATCTCAGGGCCAGCCAACTAGCTCAGCAGATTAAAGTGTTTGCAAGCAGGCACAGCAACCTGGGGTTCAATCCTGGGGCCTGCTGTTCTGGACCTGGCCCCAGGGCGCACTGAGAGAGCAATTGAGACTGGGTGTGGTGGTGCATGCCTTTAATCCCTGTACTTGGGAGCCTGTAAACAGGAGAATCACTGAATTGGATCTGGTATTTTTGTGTGTATGTGAGGCGGAACCCAAGATTGAGATCAGGCCCTTGCTCTTGTTAGGGAAGCACTAATTATACTGAGCCGTCTAGTAGTGAGACCTTGAGCACCCTGTAGACCCTTCCTTAAAATACAGAAAAAAAAAAACAAAAAACAACAAAACCCGTCTCTCACAAATTAGGAGGTTAACCCTCTTCCAAGAATACGGCAAGGACCATTCTTTAGCAGCACTGTTACTGTGATCTTGTTTCCTAGAACTTGTCACACCACAAGAAGCATTGTGTTTCTGTAACTGAGTATTGTTTTTATAATGGGTGTTCTGAATTTTGAATAGGATTTATAACCCTAAGTTTTATATGATCTGGTTTTGAAGATGAGAAGACATCAATATGAATATCTGTAATTTGATTTTCCTATTTAATTTTCTGATTGGAGTCAAATCGAAATCTCTGGCTTCTAAACCCTTTATCTCTCATTTGTAAGCTGTTTTTCAGTCATCGCGTTAACCTTTAATGATTCTTGTTATGGTGGGGAGGTAGTCCTCACTCATGATTGAAACTGACCCATCTCATCCTTATTGCTATAAAGGTGTAATGCATCAAGTAAAACATTTAGCAGAATCAGAGTCTTTGTTGACAAGTCCACCAAAGGCATGTACAAATGGGTCAGGATCCTTGGGGTCAACCACACCAGTCAGCAGTGGAACAGCAACCTCCGCAGCTAATGCTGGAGCAGACTTGGGATCCCCCAGTTTGCAGCACAGCAGAGAGGATTCTTTAGATCTCAGCCCTCAAGGGTAAGTGAGAGTTTTGCTGTAACTTTTAGTTCTGCTTTGGTACTTTAGGCTCAGATGGGGACTAAAATGGTAATGTGACAGGAAGCATAAATGTTTCATAATTTTTCATCTTTTGTTAAATGTTTCATGGGAAGAAAGCATTTTTGGAAATGTGCCATATTGGGTCTTGCTTTGGGAATATCAGACATGCATGCATACTCTTCCCACTGACATGCAAGGGAATGAGGGCTCAGAAACAGCCACTTGACTGTCGTAGATGTGGGGTTTTGGCTTTTGTTTTGATTCTATAAGTTGGCGATTATTTACTGCATTCCTGCATATGAACTTTTTTGAGACATCCAGCTACTGATACAGTAAACAGTATTATAAATTACAAATGTCAAGTGAGACAGAGAAACCCAATTTCCCATTTATCTGTCAAGTGGGACTGTATACTTTGCTCACCTTAACAAATGAAAAAAAGACCTGCACTTTTCACCTGGTTACCAGTTGTTCATTTCTGGCATACTGTACTTTTATGTTATCAAACCCTCATATTGGTTTTTATAGTGTTAGAATCAGATTATACTCAATTTTTTTTTTTTTTTTTTAATGTTAGGAACTTAAGTATTGCTACATGAGTGGTATGTAATGAATCAGATTCAGTAATAAAATTTATAATATAGTTAGAACAATAGTGCATTTTGACCTTTTAGATTGAAAAAGTAGGTTTAGAGGAAAGTAGTAATAATAAATTGGTTTCAGAACTTAAATCTTGTATGCACTGCCTTGTGCCTCTAGCCTAATTGTGATAGTGAGGTGGACTGAGGGGTCCTGAGATTCTGCTTTTGGTGCCACCTGGTGGCAGGCACTCATTGTAGCTTGAATACAAACTGGCAGAGGCAGTTCCATGGCTTGCAGCACACTGAGACTTAGGGCCAGGTGAATGTTGTTTCAGGGGAAATGCTGCATATAGGTGGCAGTTGTTATCAGCTAAGTGTGAAGAGACTAGAGCCTGGAGAATATTGAGGGCTGTTCACTTTCCCAAGTGGAACTTTGTTTTGTTCCAAATGACAGGATCTTGTAGCATAGTTCAGATGCTTGTTTTTCCTCAGCCTCTTTAGGATTTCAGTGTGTGCCACTATACCTAGTTGCACTTGCTGTTCTTTTCCCTCGCAGTTTTCCCATCTCTTCTTCCTCACTGGCCATAGTAACACTTAAATTATTGGAGGGGTTTACTGTCCGATGCAGGCATGGTGTCTTGAGACGCCATGGAGTTTTCATCGTATGGTGCCCAGCTCAGACAAATGCAGTGTTTTTGAGCTAGTTCTGAGTTAATGTTATTTCTAGAGTCTCCAAAGAAAGGAAGAGATCTTTCTCTTCAGATATTTTCAGAATTTTGGCACTAAGGATGTAATCCAGTGCTCGAGCACTTGCTTAACATTCCTGAGGTACTTTTCCCAGAGTTTTTAAGTGGTTCCATATTTCAAGTGGCTCCATATTTTGAGCAGTATGGTTATATTTTTATGTATGTATGTATGTATTTTTTAAAATGTATTTGGTTGTTACAGGGTCTGTACTATGCAGCATGGAGTCATAGTGATCCTCCTATTTTCAGCCTCCCTAGTGTCGGGATTATAGGTGTGTGCCCCCACGCCTGGACTCTGTGGTCAGCCCACCCTAGGGGCTGTGCTGGCACTGCATATGGTACCAGAGATTGAACCGTGGTCCTCACACTTGTGTAAGCTTGCCTACATAGGTGTTTTAGGCTGCTGAGCTATCTTGGTGGCCCCTGTTCATATTTTTAAAGTAGAAATTGTTCAGGCTTTAGTTTGTTTTCAAGACCTATTTATCCCTTTTGTCAGGTACATTTGAACATTAAGTAGGTTTCTGTTACAGAAACTTCAGATGTTGGAAGACTTTTTCCAAATTTTTTTATTTTTGAGCCACTAAAATAATCAAGGATTTTTTCTTTTTTTAAAAGTTTCAATCTATTTATTTAGTAGGTACAGAAATTTTTTTATTTAACTTTGTTATCCTAAGAATCAATTGTTTCAAAGGACCGGCCAAATAACTCAGTGGATTAAAGTGCCTGCAAGCAGGTGCACTGGCCAGGGGTTTCCATACCTGTGCCTTTCCTGCCTTGCTGGCCCCATCCCTGGGGCAGGCTGAGATGGCAATGGAGACTTGGTGTGGTGGCGTGGCCTATAATCCTAGCACTTGGGAGGCTGTAAACAGGTGGATCACTATTAGTCGGATCTAGTAGTGAGACCCTGAGCACTCTGTAGACCCCCCCCCCCCCCCCCCAAAAAAAAAGAATAAGTTGTTTCAAATTATTGCCAGCAGGGCTGATGAAAAACCTCAGAGGACTAAAGTGCCTGCTTTGGCAAGCACAGGGACCTTTGCTGAGGTGTGTTGGGGCTCACTGAGACAGTGACAGTGTCTGGGCCTGGTGCCACATAGCTGTAATCCCAGTGCTGGGGAGGCTGAAAACAGGAGAATTACTACATCCAAGGTGTGAACTGAGACCCTATGCCAAATACATAAATGAAAAAAAGGTTTAAAATTACTGGGGCCAGGGAGATTGAGCTCAGTAGAATAAGCGCTTGCTTCGCTCAAGGGCCTGAGTACAATCCCTGGTTCCATGAAAAATGGTACATACATACATACATACATACATACATACATACATACATACATACATACCAAAATTAAAAAAAAGTTATTGCCAGCATTGTTAACCCTATGAAAAATTTAGCTTCATTTATGGTTTTAATTCAAATAATATTGCTTACACAATACTAGACTTGTATGTAGGTGTTAAAAACTCACAGAAATGTTTATAAACACACATAATATGTTGTTCTTACCCCATGGAATTTCTTTGGGTATGATATTATAAGAAAATAGCAAAGTGCTTTGATAGATAGTATGAGCACTAGTGTTTTGCAATGTAGGCCAGAAATTAGTTCTTACATGTTACATACTTTGTCTAGGTGGTAGGTATACAGTTGTTAACTACTTTGATTTTTTAGAATTGTATGTTTGTTGTCTTGATTATACTTCCTTGTCACTGAGACATAATACCCACTCCCCACATTTAAAGAAGGATAGGTTTATTTTGGCTCATAGTTGATAAAGGTTTCAGCTGGCTCTAGGCAGGGCAGCGTGGCAGAGGAGAAGCAGCTCATGGCATGGTGGTGCAAAGCAGAGAGAGTTTTAAAGAAGAGAGGGAAGAAATGAACCCTACCAGGCCACTCCATGGGACCTCCTTCTCCCCACCTCGTTCCACTTCACAACAAGTCAGCTGTAAAGCCATCAGTGGGCTGATCCACCTTCCCAAAGTCCCAATGAGTGCAGGAGGCTTTGCGGGGATGTCTGGTTATAGACTGTAATGTGTCCTATGTATTGTTTGTACTTTTGTATAAAGTTGAATACATGGAGGATTAATCAAATGCTGTTTGATTTTTGAATATTACTAATTTCCTGTGTTAGTGTACTGGCCCAGAATCAGCATGGTCACTAAAAGAGAGCCACACTGTTAAAATGTTTTTTGTTTATCTTTTTTAACTCATTGCTTCTGCCAGTTAGCTTGCTTTTCAAGTGGTAATTGCTACTAAGCTTTCTATTTTCTCATGTGATAGTCGATTAAGTGATGTTCTGAAGAGAAAACGACTGCCAAAACGAGGGCCAAGAAGGCCAAAGTACTCACCTCCAAGAGATGATGACAAAGTAGACAATCAAGGTACCTCCTCTGATAAAATTATTGGTGGGGGGGCACGGTGAGAGGCAGTGGCACTGTACCTGCGTTTCTGGAAGACCCAGTGCTGTTGGTTTTTTAGTTAATTATCTGTTGCAGACTGTGAATTTTAAATTCCTTTGATCTTTTTTTTTCACCTGTGAATGTTAACTGTTTTAACTGTAGTTCTTTTTCTCTTTTGCCTAGCTAAAAGCCCCACTACTACTCCATCACCTAAATCTTCCTTCCTGGCAAGCTTGAATCCAAAAACGTGGGGAAGGTTAAGTGCACAGTCCAACAGCAGCAATATTGAGCCAGCACGAACTGCAGGAGTCAGTGGTCTTGCCAGGGCTGCCTCCAAGGACACCATATCCAATAATAGGTGAAGTGGGGGAAGCCTCTGCTGCTTCTGTTCCTCATCAGAAAACCCTTGATGCTGTTTAGCAATGGAGAGGCAACTTTAATTTGTTCCCAGGAGCAGTATAGCTCAAGGATGAGCTAGATTCTTCAGCTATAAACTTTTGTCTGCCTTTGTCCTAAATGTCAGTCTTGAATTGTAATGCAGTTCACCATCTTGAACTAGGAGTTCTATATATTCAGAACCAAACAAATTATTTCCTGTGGAACATTCCTCCATTTTGCTCTGGATAAGGAAATACTGGCATTTTCTGTCCACACAGATACTTTTGTGATAGCTTTTTTCCCCCACTTTCAGTGAAACTTAAGGATTTTTTGGAGAGCCCTATTTCAGGACCTGGTAAACAATTTAACACCAGTTTTTATATAGCTTGTAAAATTCTTGAGAATTTGTTTCTTTTGTTGTTTTTGTTTTGGGGAAAGGACTCTGTCAAATGGCAACGTGGATTATTTTTACATGATACTTTAAAAAAAAATCAAGTGCTATTTAAAAAACAAAAAATGCTTTTATGGTTTTTATGAATTTTTGATAGTGAAAATAAAATATTTCTTAAACCACCATCACTTGTAACTCAAACAGCCAGGTCTCATTTATCATAATGATGTACCTAACAGTTACATGTTTCTCATTTACAATTGTATACTTCCATTCCTTAAGAAATAGAATTAACAGGCAAGGCAGATATGTTTGCACTTTGGAGGAAACAAATCTTGTAAAATTGCTTTTGGTGAATATTTAGGAAACTGTTCCATTTTAGGGTTATTAGAAAATACCTTGTTTACCCTTCATGTAATGACCTAGCGTGTATTTTAAGTACCCAGACATCATCACCCGTTTTTAAAATGAAACTTAATTTGGTTTATATGAAGCCTGATTTATTAATAAGTATGGGCCAGATGGGTTTTAAGAGTTACAGTTATGACTTTGATAAGGGACACAATTTGAGATCTTTTCTGGGTATACTGAGATGTCGTAAATATCTTTTTTCTTCTTTTGTAGAGAAAAAATTAAAGGATGGATTAAGGAGCAGGCGCATAAATTTGTAGAGCGTTACTTTAGTTCTGAGAATATGGACGGAAGCAACCCTGCCCTGAATGTCCTTCAGAGACTTTGTGCTGCAACTGAACAGCTCAACCTCCAGGTGCACTGTGCTGCCCGGGCAGCCCACTCAGCCTTCTGCTCTTGCTACTCCTTTCCTTAATGACTCCATGTCTTTCCATGGATTTAATTCTTATTTAGATGAACTTTTTTTTTAGCTTAACACATGCCATTGGCACTTTTTCTTTTAGGTGTCTCTTAACTACCAAGGTCCATCATTTTTGTTAAATGCACTAGAAATCTCCTTCTTGTTGTCACATCCCTTTTATCCTGACAAATGGAAAGCTGTCATGTATGTATGTATGTATATATATGTATATATGTGTATATATGTTACAGTATATCTTTTTACCTGTGGATGATGGAGTTGTTAGTCTGCTTAACTCCTCTCCATAATGGAGTCTTCCAAGACACGAGGGCAGAGGCTTAATGATCTTTTTATCGGATTCATTTTTTATTATTTTATGTTGATGCTTTGGATATATCTTGAGTAAGTTTGGCTCCTTTTTCCTGGAAAGTTGTCCGTTTACTTAAAGCTTTAAATGTTTTAACTGAAAATAACATCTTGGTTTCTTATTTCATCTTTCACTTTTAAAAATTATTTTTTATTATGTATTTGATACAGTATCTCGCTATGCAGCTCAGACTTGTAGTTATCCCCCTGTCTCAGCCTCCCCAGCTCTGGAATTACAGGCTGGTCTTGGTGGCCAGCGGGTGTGGGGCTTGAGCCCTGGTCCCTGCGCCTGCCTAAACAGTCACTACCTTGCCAGCCCTCATGTTTCATTCTGATGTTATGTTATAGCCCCTTATTGTTTCATCTGTCTTTTTGTTTTACTTTTTTTTTGCTTTTTGAGACAAGATCTCACCATAATGGCTATCCTTGAGCTCTCATCATCTTCCTGCCTTGGTGTCCTGAGTGCTAGGATGAATGATGTGAACCACCATACCTGGTACCCCATTTATGTATGCTACCCCTACACACACACACACACACACACTCACACTATATATATACATACATATATATATATATATATATATATATATATATATATATATATGTATGTATATAATGTATGTTACAGATGCCAAGCTTCCATTATGAGATTTTTCAGCATTCTTTTGTGTGTTGTATCTTATCTCCCAGGTTGTGCTAAGAGTGTGCCACTTCCTTGGTAGGCTCACTCCCCCTTTTAAGCACTAAAATTAGTGTTATGGTTAAGCATTGAGAACGTATTACATTCCTTCTGTGAAAATGTGAATTGTGCATTTAGTAAGTGGTATTTAAATCAATACAGAAGTATGTTCTCAACTCTTACAGGTGGATGGTGGAGCTGAGTGCCTTGTAGAAATCCGTAGCATAGTCTCAGAGTCAGATGTTTCATCCTTTGAAATCCAGCATAGTGGATTTGTGAAGCAGCTATTGCTGTATTTGACATCTAAAAGTGAAAAGGATACTGTGAGCAGAGAGATCCGATTAAAGAGATTCCTTCACGTATTTTTTTCTTCTCCAGTAAGTTATCTAATAACGCTTATATATCTGAAGAGTAAGTGTTCACTAAGGAATATGTTTTCATCCCAATAATAATTGACAGTAGATGTTGGTCAGGATACTGAGGAACTTTCTAGCTTGCTTATGTGCAGTTGGATTTCTTGGAATTGTATATATCAAAGTAAATAGTAAAACGACAAAGACCACATCATTTCTGTGGTCAGAGTGTACTAAAGTTGTACCCCCACACCTTTTTTTTTCCCATAGCAAGACAAGCCATTGATAGTATTCTCTTACGTATGAAAATATTTTGATCCTAAAACTTGGTTTTTAAACATGCTAGGTTTTATGGTATCTTGTTTTAGGAAAATAGGCACAGCTTAGCTGTATACATTATTTTTCTACAAATAGGCTGCCTCTTTTCACATCAGTGAGCGTTGGTAGGAGGGTTACTACTTGTGTGTGCTATTGAGCTAACACTCTTCTCTGTAACTGCTTCTCTGTAACTGCTTCAGAGAAGGTGATGCCCTCAGAAATGAAATCTCTCTCCAGATGATCCATATGATAGACCTAAGCATTATACTCTGTATTAGCAAAAGTACTTAACCATGGCCCTACAGGTTTGCATAAGCAGTATGCAAATGCTTGTGGAGCAGCCTGAAGAGAGTTGATACAGATTAGAGATTAAAGAGATGTGTGACCCTATTGGATGTATTTTTATGCTGTGCTTAAGATTAGGTACAGATCTCTCATCTCTTCAAACTCCTGAGGCTGGATGGGTTTAAGTTCTGTGTTGAAGTATAGTAATATCCTGAAAAGATTCTAAATAGCACTCTTGTGTCATATGCCTTAAATATTTTTGTAGCAAAGCATAACTAGTCTTACTAAAAGGAAGTAAATCAAGGCTGTAAATCTTGTGTCTATCTGGGCCAGGTTTTACCGCCCAGCAACTTGTGTTTTTAGAACCTTTTGTATTTATGAATTAAGAATACATAAAGCTTTGAGCAAAGGATTGTGGGCAGAACAAGAAATAGTGTCTTTATTGAAATAATTTTTTTGGAAAGTCTCAGTCAAGTCTGTTATAAAAGATAAAAATGAATGAATGATTCTGTTTTCTAAAACTGCTTATTAAATTTTCTAGTTGAGGAGTATTCCATCTTCAGAAGACCTTGCATAACCTGTTGGTTTATTTATAACTTTAGCTTCCTGGAGATGAGCCCATTGGGAGAGTGGAACCAGTGGGTAATGCACCTTTGTTGGCATTAGTTCACAAAATGAATAATTGTCTCAGCCAAATGGAACAATTTCCAGTCAAAGTGCATGATTTTCCTAGCGGGAATGGAACGGGAGGCAGGTAAGGATCATCTCCTGCATACACCCTTGCCACTGGTATGTGGTGGTTACTTCTGTTGAGGTAAAGTGGCAAGAGGTATGTTAAAGTCTTGGTTTGCCCAAAGAACATTCTTGTGTAAGGACTGAAGAGATTAATTCTTTTGTTTGGCAATGCTGGGATTGGACCCTGAAGCCTCATGTTTGTGAGGTCGGCACTCTCCTCTGAGCTGCATCCCCCAGCCCTAAGTCTAATGCTTTTTATGTCTAAGATCCTATCATGTGTCTTGGGCTTAGTTGATGATATACATAAATCTTTTCTAATTGTTTTGTGGATAGGAGTAATTTATTTTCCATGATGATTCTATATATGGTATTAGTGGTTATAACTTCCTTTTATGTTTCAACAAGTGTTCATTTTGAAGTTTTATGTTATTAATAAATACTTGTGCTTTTTTCTATAATACAATTCAGGAGACTTGTGAAGTGCCGCACACTGAATTAATGAGTTAATTGTAAAAGTTAATTATTGTGTATTATGTATGGATTGTTGTAAACATCATGGAATATTTTGATTTGAAACTTAAGAAATTATAGTTTGGCTTTAAGATCCATATTCTAAAGAGTTTTTAAATCTTTTTTTTTTTTTAATTTGATTGAAAACAACATGAATAAAAGCCATGACTGTTTTTAATAGGAATTTGGTAGAAAAAGGCAGAGTAGCGAGTAGCGTATTGTAGAAGTGTGCTCAGATAGTTGAAAAGTTTTCATTCCAGAGAAATAGCCAGGTATCCGTGACAAAGTGTTCCTGCTCAGGTAGGTTTGTGGAGAGGACAAATGTTGAATGTTTTCATGTGCATGCATTTACACTCATGTTGTGTATTTTGGTTATAATTTCTACTTAAACACAGGCTTTGTCATTTGTAGACCTTGTAAGTGCTTGCTTTTCCTTTAGGAAAATGAAGTTTGCTTTATTTATTTTAATAAATGTACATCAATTGTGAAAATAATGTAGAATAACTGTTTTTCACAAATTATCTTGAGCTTCTCTCTTAACAGAGGATCACAGGCTTTAAAATTTTTCAACACACATCAGTTAAAATGCCAGTTGCAAAGACATCCTGATTGCGCCAATGTGAAACAGTGGAAGGGTGGTCCTGTCAAAATTGATCCCCTGGCTCTGGTGCAAGCTATTGAAAGATATCTTGTTGTTAGAGGTACTTTTCATGCATACTTTGTGTGTTTTTATGTATATTTGGGGTGGAATTACTATTAAGAGATAGGTATACTGTTTCCGTTTTAATATTCTTTCTGTTGAAACCTACACCATGGAAACTTGGGTCCTATCATTGTATGTTCATTCAGCGGAGTAGAGGCTGACTTTTTTTTTGTCTAAAGAGTTCATTCCAGTTGGAATGTACTTGAAATGATTCACTGTGCTTGAGAGTTTGTTCTGGTCTTTTGCTTCATAGATGATAGTGTAATGTATCTTGTTTTTCAAGAGAGCCTGTTTAAGTAGTTTATAGGCTTTTCTTTGAAACTTGACATTGCTAAGTGTTAACAGGCTTCTTGGGTATTTAGGGTATGGAAGAGTTCGAGAGGATGAGGAAGACAGTGATGATGATGGATCTGATGAAGAAATAGACGAGTCTCTGGTAAGGTACTAGCTACTCTCACCATGTTATGATGTATGCTGGTTACCCCTTTGTGGCTTGGCTTTTTGTGGTTTTAAGTTATCGTGTGCTAAAAATATTGTATGAAGTTCATAAATTCTAATTGACTTTCATACAGTGTTAGTATATTGCTATAATTACGTTAATTATGTTATGTTAATCTCTTGCTGTGCCTAATTCCTAAGTTAAACTTAGGAATAACATAGCTATGTATGTATAGGCAGCAGAGAATCCCAAGTCTGAGGTGCTACATGATCTGAATCTTTTTTGAGTGCCAACCTAATATCATTAAATGGAAATTCCACACTTACCTCAGGTGAGAGGTTGCAAACAAAATGCAGGTGCATTAAAAATATATATATTTACCTTCAGAGCTGTGTGTAAGGCATGTAGGAAACATAAATTGAGATATATTTAGACTTAGACCTCATTGCCAAGATCTGTCATCATGTTTTTGCTGATAACTCAAAATTCAAAATAGTCCACAGCACATCTAGTCTCAAGCACTTCAGATAAGTGCCTGTTGGGTCCAGTACTCTGCAGTTTCAAGCATCTGTGGATGATCTCCAGGCTTACGGTAAAGTAACCAGGTTTGTGCTTTAAAAGGGTTTTGCTTTGTTTTATTTATTCAGGCTGCACAGTTCTTAAATTCAGGCAATGTCAGACACAGGCTGCAGTTTTACATTGGAGAACATTTGCTGCCGTACAACATGACTGTGTATCAGGCGGTGCGGCAGTTCAGTGTGCAGGCTGAGGATGAGCGAGAGTCCACGGATGACGAGAGCAATCCACTGGGAAGAGCTGGCATTTGGACAAAGACACACACGATATGGCAAGTCGGAAGACTATGTCTATTGGTATTTTATGAATTTAGAAACTGTTCATGTATTGTAAGACATTAAATGTATAGCTGGCTTTTTAAAGAGGACAATACTGTAATTTTATAATTACTAAAAAATAGAATACTTAACATATTTAATTATTTGTTTTTATTTTTGGCTTTTTTGGTGCTGAGGATCAAACTCGGGACATTGCACTTGGCAGGCAGGCTCTTATGCCATTAAGCTATATCCCTAGCCCTTCACATGTTTAATTAATTGTGTGTACATATGTATGTAGTTTCCCCAGCTTCCCAGAAAACATATGTATGGGGACTAATACTTTACATATACCTTCTTAGATTCATTAGGTCTTTGAGACAAAAATGTCTCCATAAGATGATGATCTTTTGAGTGGTAAGGAGCTAGACATCTCTGAGTTTTGTGTGTCGCTTGGTGCCTGTTAGTGCCTGCTACTCATATTTGAAAAGATCTACTCTTCCAGAGCCACTCTTTTCTCAGGTGGTCTCCTTAGAAGGATAGTTCATAAGTAGTCTTTTGTAGGAAGCATTGCTACTGGTATTTCTTAAAATTCAACAAAGGAGAAAAGAGAATAAGTTTCACAGAGTTTCATGAGATTCTGTGTGTGGTCTGTGGCTTGGATTCTAGCTTTGGAATTTTAAAATGTATATGTAAAATACACTGATGTATCACTTTAGGTACAAACCTGTGAGAGAAGATGAAGAAAGTACTAAAGATTGTGTCGGAGGTAAAAGAGGAAGAGCCCAGACAGCTCCGACAAAAACTTCTCCTAGAAATGCAAAAAAGCATGATGAGCTGTGGCATGGTAAGATGATCTCTCTAAGTTTTGCATCTGGCACTAGTCTTCATGTATTCTTGCATTTTAGAGTTTATCAAGGGAAGTTGGAATATGATTTAGAAATAAACCACCTCAAACCACTTAATTGCTTTAAATCAACTCCTTGACTGGAGTATCTAGAAAATAAAAAATTAAGTGTCTATAAAATTCAAAAAAAGTTTGGAGAAAACTTATTCCTGATTTTTTAAGAAATACTTTTTCTTTTTTAATTTTTATGTATTTAGTACAGGCTTTACAAGATCTCACTATGTAGATTGAACTCCTCGTGATCCTCCTGTTTTTAGCCTCCAAGCACTGCGCTTGGAGTGTGTGTGCCACCACGCCCAGTCTTAGTTACTATCTCAGTGTTCCCCTTGGCACTGCATGCCAGAGATTGAGCCCTGGTCCCTGTACCCTCTTTAGTCTGCTGAGCTGTATGGCTGGCCCTAAGAAATACATTTTCATGAAGGATGAACATACTTTATTAGTAGAGCACATTTCACAGAAGAGATGGAAGGCAGTGCTAATCAATACATTGTTCTTAAACCAGGAGTGGAAGCACACACCTGTAATCCCAGTTTTGAGACGAGAGTATCTTAGATCTTTCAAAAAAAAAAGTTTATTTAGCCCAAATTCCTTTTACTAGATTTATAAATGGTGGGTATTTGTGAGTTTTAAACTGTGTGAAATATTTCAATTTTAGGTGGTTTATCATTTTTTTTTTCTCATATAAAGGAGAGATGCGTGAGGTTCAATTTTTCCTTTATGATGTTTATTTAGGTATTGGAGGGAAAAGTAAAGTTTTCATAATACATCAAGAATTAAATATGGGGGCCGGCCAAATAGCCCAGAGGATTAAAGTGCTTGCAAGCAGGGGCCAGGGGTTTAATCCCTGGGCCTGCTGCTGAGATGGCTATTGAGACCGGGCATGGTGGCATGCACTTGTAATCCTAGCCCTTAGGAGGCTGTGAACAGGCGGATCACTATGAGTCCGATCTAGTAGTAAGACCCTGAACACCCTGTAAACCCTTTCCCTAAAATAAAAAAAAAATTTATACGGCACCACATGCCATGCCGGGCATGCTGAGACAGGACTAAGGCTGGACATGGTGGTGTGCATCTATAATCCCAGCACTTGGAGGCTGAAAATAGGATCACTAGAGCCCAATCTGTGTAGTGAGACCCTGTACTAAATACTAAGTAAATAAATATGGCAGAGATGTAAAAAGAAAAAAAGAAAACAGCTTTCAGCTGCCATTTTAGGGTAAGATGATCCTTGCTCCACTTGCTTACCATTGTAACTTTGAACAAGACTTCAATTTTGGTCTTTTGCCCTCTAGATGGAGTATGCCCATCAGTATCAAATCCTTTAGAAGTTTACCTCATTCACACACCACCTGAAAATATAACCTTTGAAGATCCGTCATTAGATGTGATCCTTCTTTTAAGAGTTTTACACGCCATCAGTAGATACTGGTATTACTTGTATGATGTGAGTAACACTCCCTACTTCAAATGATCTCGGGTTCTGTTGTTCATGACATAGTGTCTCATAGTTTCTGTTTAGTGATTGTGAAGCTTATAACACTAAAAATAGAACTAATAATTCAGCTAGCTGCAGGGATTCTAGCTCAGTGAAGTACAGTGTATTTTTGTATAAAGGAGAGATACACAAGATGGAAACTTCTGCCCCACTTTTTATTTCCTAGCCTCCATTTATTTGATTAGTTCACTTGGCAGATTTGTAAAATGTTCTCCTAAGTTTATTGCATTAAGCTACAGTTTGGAAACTGAACATGAATTTATCAAACATTTTAAGGTGTATTTAGCCAGATATTCATTGGTTAGGATTTTCATTAGCCAAACAGTTGTGTAAGCATTGCATGTTGTCTTTAATGTTTATGTGATGTAAGGAAGGCTTAAGGGGATGATCATGTCTGAAGCATGAGTATCAGTGGGTTATGGGGTGGGATTAGAGTTTTCACATTGTATTATGGTGGGTGAGGGCATGCCAGTGTGTTACACGATGAAACCCATAGGTGAAATTTAGGCACAATCTGTATTTTGGGAAAGAGGAAGAGATTGTCAATATTTTATTACATGTAGTCTTTTAATATTTTACAGAATGCGATGTGCAAGGAGATTATTCCAACTAGTGAATTTATTAACAGTAAGTTGACAGCAAAAGCAAATAGACAGCTTCAAGATCCTTTAGTAATCATGACAGGAAACATCCCAACATGGCTTACTGAGCTAGGAAAGACTTGGTAAGACAACCATTTTGGGTGTCCTTTTGAATGTGATTGGTACTTTGCTCTTTATGCATTTTGTTGCATAAATATTGTTTTAAGTGGAACTGTTGACATTTATTAACATTGTTGTACTTCATCACAGCTTACCTAATAGTGTAGCTTTAATTTGGGGACAGCATTTTTGAGTGGGGTTAGTGTTAGTTCTGGTATGTCTTCCTTACATGAAATGAAAAATGTGACTCTTCATCCTCTGCTATCATAAAATTGGACTCCAAAGATAGATTTGCTTGAATCTCTGAATCTTCAAGCCAGTAGCTCTGGGTCTCTGTTGATAAGTGCACAGGCCACTGATTATATGCGAATTCTTAAACACAGTGAACTAAAATTAGAAATTGAGCCAGGTTTGATGGTGCATGCCTATAATCCTAGCACATAGGAGGCTGAGGCAGGAGAATTGCTGCAAGTTTGAGACTTGGGTTACATAGTGAATTTGAGTCTAGCCTGATCTGCATAATGAGACCATCTCAAAAAACTGAGAAAGAAAGAAATTGAGACATTTCTGTTGCATATCCTCATGTGGCTGCTGTGTCACAGAGAACAGCTGTAAACAGGAGATGATCTGGACGGTATTGTCAAGAACTTAGAAATGTGTATCCAGAACAGTAGGATGTGGTCTATTTTTGGAAAAATTGGAGCTGCATTTGGGCCATTTTGAGTGACTTAAAATGCCAAAGATTGTGGGCTGATGAGATAGCTCAGCAGACTAAGTGCCTGCTTAGGCAAGCACAAGAACCAGGGTTCCATCCTTGGCACCACTTGCCACGCCAGCCCCGCCCCTGGGTGTGTTGAGCAGGCTGTGGAGACCTGTTGTGGTGGCGCACACCTGTAATCCCAGTGCTGGGAAGGCTGAAAACAGGAGGATCACTAGAGTCTGAGCTGCATAGTGAGCAGTTATTAGTTTTATTTATTATAATTACTGTACAAAATGTGTATTTAAAAAATTAAATTAAAAAAATGCCAAAGGTGGGAGGAAAACCATGAAATCAAATCCTTACGATGTGTGGCAGGTGAGGTTGTGGAGTTTACATAATGGAAGTTGTCATCTTTTAAATTTTAGCTTTCGTTCGTCACATTACATTTTTCAAAAGTCTTGAAGCAGGTAAAAGATTGGCTTAGCTATTCTAATTGAAAATGTAGGATTTTAATTTAAATTTTGCACAGATGATCAGTTATGCCTTGCCCACTTAGAAAGATCCATGTTCTGTGGTGTGCAGATGTGCATGTGTAGTCTCATCTACTCAGGAGGCAGAAGCAGGAGAAAATCTTGAGTCCAAGAGTTTGAAGTCAGCCGGGGCAGCATAAGAAGACTCAATTGCAATGAAAATTTTTAAATAAAAAATTTAATACAAATCATGAAAATTCTTAAAATTAATTCTGCTAGGCCACCTTACAGATTTTGTTTATCATTAATATTTTATGTTAATTTATAAATTGTTCCTAATATAGATTGACTTTTTAAAAAAGGGCTTCTGGTTCCTAAATTGACAATAAATTTATGTCTTTTTTTTCAGCCCATTTTTCTTTCCTTTTGATACCCGACAAATGCTTTTTTATGTAACTGCATTTGATCGGGACCGGGCCATGCAAAGATTACTTGATACCAACCCCGAAATCAACCAGTCTGATTCTCAAGATAGCAGAGTTGCGCCTAGATTGGATAGAAAAAAAGTAAGTCTCTCCCAGAAATACTTGAACTGAGGATTTGAAAATAATGGGAAACTAGAAATGGTGATATGCCTAATTATACCTGTTGGTTTGGGAGGCCCAGCTCAGCCACAGCCCTCTCATTCTTTATCTGTCTTTAATCACCTCTCACTTTGCCATGTCCAATCTTCTCATAGTGTTTGTGATCTTTTACCCAGCAATGACAGGTTCCCCCCCACCCTATTTCGTGGGATACTTTCTTCAATCTTTTTTTTTTTAGTTATTATAATTACTGTACCAACAAAATCTTTCTCTAAGACTTCCTTTTCTTTCTAAATTAGGAGTTCACACGATACCCATCATTTTAAAATTGACCTATTATGCAGTAGTTAGAGCTAATCAAATCCATTTCACTCCACTTAAATCTATACAATTAGAAGAGATGGGAAACCTGTTGTGTGTCTCTGTATAGTCAGCCTAGTGTTGCTGATGTGGTCCCCTACTTTTTTATTACAATAGCATGGTCAAGGCTATGAACCACTCTGCTTAAATTGAAGCCTTTCTGTCTGTACTTCTACACTTCTGCCAGGCATTGTATTTTTTAAAGCTTAGGATTTTTCTGTTCATCTTCCTCTTTGTTTGCTGCAGATGCCTCTCTTACCGATACTTAATCTCCAAAAGCCCTGTAAGAGTCATTGCTACTTACATTAAAAAGGAGAAGGGGTTTTTGATTAAGGAAAAAAAGGCAAAATGTAAATATTTTATTTAAAAACCACCCTTTTGCTATGATCTTTGTTTCCCTTGTGAGGATTCCACACCTGGCAGTATTGCTGTGCTTCAGAGGCAGCAGGGCCTGCTTCCCCCATAGGAAGCTCAGTGATGTCTGTGTAGCCGCACTCACAGGATCTGGGCAGGCCCAACCCTGTAGCTCACCTTGCTTACTTGCTGGCCTGTTTTCGCTCTGAGCCAGGGAGGTTTCCTGCAGTTCCTGGAACTGCAGCCCTGAATTGCATCCATGTTTAGCAGGGCCACAGAAATCGTTTCTTTGCTAACTTGAATTTTTTGAACTTCTCAAGGGCTCAGGACAACTTAGTAATTATGCTTGTATCTAACTTTCCTTCATCTGTGCCAGGAGGTTCATGATGTTTTTAACAGTGCAGATACTTTTCAACCTTCCTGAGGTAGGTGTTTAAAGAAATGTCCATTAACAGTTGAATTGATTATCTTGCACTTCAGGAGAAGCCAGCTGTTGATGAAAGTGCAGTGCAAGTCATGCATAGTTTCTTCACACTGTTTTCTCTTTGTAGCGTACTGTGAACAGAGAAGAGCTGTTGAAACAGGCCGAGTCTGTGATGCAGGACCTTGGCAGCTCCCGGGCCATGCTAGAAATCCAGTATGAGAACGAGGTGAGCCCGTCAGCCTACTCATGATGCTTCCCTTGACTTCTGCTCATTGTAAAATAAATAACATTGGTGTTTCTTAGTACTGTGAAGCTCTCAAGGGCTTTGGGAAATGTAAAGCCTAAGATATGTTTTACTTTCTTTACAATGAGTTGGAAATTTTCTGTTTTTCAGGAATTTAACTATGGTTGAAAAAACTATATTGTTTCCTCTTACATCAGAATGTTTGTGTATTCTTTAAGTTCATAAAGTGAAAAAGTATCTTAAACATCTAGTAGCTTCAGAAATGCTTCTTTAAAAAAGGAAAACATTTACAGAGCTGTAGTGATAAGCTGCACACTTACCTACCAGAAGTTCCTTCCCACCACTTTATAATCAGCCTCTTTCTCTTCTTCAACCCCACCAAGCAGTCATCTATTTTCTGACCCTATATTCCCCTTTCTTGTAATCATTTGATGTGGCCATTTGTTTGTCTTCCTTCATTTACCATAAGGCTTGTGAGATTCTTCATACGTGTTGCTGCATGTCCTGCTTGTGTTCTTTTTCTTATTGAGCAGACATTCGTATGGATTTACCGTAGTGTGCTTACCAGTTGGTCTCCAGTGATTGCACATTTGTGTTTTCATAGTTGGTGTAACACTGTTACAAACATTTGTTGAGTCTTTGTGTAGACATAAAATTTTAGTTCTCTTGTGTAAACTCGATTTAATTTCCGGGTCATTTGGGTGAGGTATTTTAACTTTGGAAGAAATATCAAACTTTCCAAAATGGCTGTCATGGTTTGTGTTTTAGTTAATTACCTTTCTTATTGCTAAGACAAAATACCCAACACCCCAAGTTAAAGGAGGAAAAAGGTTAGTCCACAGTAGGGTGGCTCCAAGGTAGGACAGCACATGGCAGAGGGGCATTAGAGAGCAGAAGTGAGTAAGGCAAGCAGCAAGCAAGAATAGCAGCTTCTTTCTGCCCCCTTTTAAAGTTGCAATAAAATGCCACTATAATCATCTTATAATAACTGAGATTAAAGAGTTTGAGACCACACATGTGACTATGGAAGCAACTGAACTCACAGATTTACTCTAGAGGGCAGGGTAGACATCAATCACACATTTTAATCCCAGCATCCCACAGTCTAGATTCAGGCATCTTGAGAAAGCTTGACCTGTGACTGCATCAGGCTTTGGGGTGCCATGTAGAACAGTTTACAATAAGTATATAAGTTCAGTTGCTTTGCATACTTAAATGTGTGGTCTTACAGTCTTTAATCTCAGTTACTCTAAGGCAGTTATACTGGCATTTTATTATGAGTTTAATTTACATTTCTCTGGTGGTTAATGATGTTGATATATATCTCTGAAGAAGACTGGGAATTTTGCCTAGATTTTTATTGCTTTGTTCTGCATCAAAGTCTTATTGTTTATTTTCTTCCTATTTGTCACTTTTTCTTTGCAGAATTTCTTTGGAAGAACAATTTTAAAATTTTTATGAAATATAATTTATTCCTGCAAGCAGTCACAGGGGTGGGAAGTTTGATCCAGTGTCACTGAGTTGGGCTCTTGGGAGGCTGTAAACAGGCAGATCACTATGAGTCCCTATAGATCCTTCCCTAAAATAAAAAATAATTTAAAAAAAAGAAATATAGTTTATCATTTTTCTTTTCTGTTTTTTAACCAATTTCCCTTAAACCATGGCCTGGAAAATTTTCTCTTGTGTTGTTTTTTTAAAAGTTTTAGTGCTTAATCTAATTAAAGCTCATTTGTAAGTATGATATTAATAAGGATTCATGGTCTTTTCTTTAAACGAAAAAAAATCAAGAAAGGTTATTTAGTTTTCTCAGCACCATTTGTTAAAGACTGTTCTTTTCCCCAATTAAATTACCCTGACACTGTTAGAAATAAAGTGACTGAAGGTTTAAATCTCTTTCTAGATATTTCTGTTCAGTTCTGTTGTCCTGTGCCATTTAGTTTGTTACTGTGGTTTCATAGAAAAATTTCTATAATCAGGTATTTTGAGTCTTCCAACTTTTTCAGAGCTGCTTTGGTTTTTCTTCACTAATGTTTTTATATAAATATTAAATTAGCCTATTAGTGTGTATTCAAAATTTGGCATGATTTCAAAATCATTTGAAGAGTGGGCACATGTTTACAGTATTGTCTTCTGACCCTTGGACACAGTATAACTGTAGCTGTGCACTTAATTATGTCTTAAATTTTCTCAGTGTTGTCTCATAATTAGGTCTTTTCTTGTACATGCTTGATTAAATTTTTGCAAAAGTATTTTTATTCTGATATTAAAATGATTCTCTTGTTTTGTTTTCTTTTGTTGGTGTTGATAGAAGTAAAAAACTGCATTTTGTGTATTGGTCATTTTTTCTGGGACAATCATAAATTTAATTACTAGTTCCAATAGATCATTTAGCGTTATTGCATACTCAGGGTATAGGAAGGTTTTCTGTAAAGGACCAGGTAGTAAACACTTTCAGTTCCGTGGATCATAGAGTTTTCTTCACAAATACCTGATTGTATTTTTGTAGCTTAGCAGTCATAGACATGGAAGTGGCCGTAGATGGCTGGGCTTGGCTCTGTTCCAATTAAGTTTTATGCTCACTAAAACTTTTAAGTTTGATATCATTTCCATATCTTGAAATGGTCAACATTTTCTTTCAACTGTTTTTAAAATGTAGCAATCATTCTTAAGCTTTCTAAACATTACAAAAACAGGAGAGGGCCAGATACATTATTTAGTCCTCTAGTTGTAGCTTGCTGAACTGAGTCTCTGACAATCCTGCTGTCTGAATAAAGGCAGTATTACTTTTTTCTTTGTAACATTTGTTTTCTGTTTTGTTCAAAATGGTTTTCAGCGGCAGGACAGTATAACAAAGGCTCAAGTAAATCTTTTCTTTGTATATTTTAATTTCAAATCATAAGGACAAAAAGTTTAAGTCTATTTTGGCTTCTTGGGCCTCTGGGCTTGCACAATAGCCATTTTTTCACCTCACCTTTCATACTTATATAGTGTGGATAGTAATGGTACAAAGCAAGTTGGGAGTGGTTCATATATGTGAAGTTAGAAAGTGCCTGTTCCTGTTAAATATGTTAAGTACTTTGTAAATTTAATAGTTTAATGTCATGAGTATTTAATGAGCAAAAATGAAATTTTTAGGAAGACATGGCTGTGCACATGAACTCTCAAAATGCTAGGCAGGAGGATCACCATGAGTTCAAAACCAGTCTGACCCATACAGTGAGACTCTGTATCAAAAATAAAGGAGGGCTGGGGAGATAGCTAAGTGGTCTAAGTGCCTGCCTACCAAGTGTAAGGACCTGCGTTGGATCCCTGGTACTACCACATGCTGCGCTGGCCTGGCCATTGAAATTAGGCATGGTGGCACACTTCTGAAGTACCAAATAAACTGACAAATATTAAAAGAAAAAAACAAAGTAAAATATCAAGTGATGAAGGTCCCACCTCAGGGCCTAGTGGAGAAAGGGACTCTTGAGTTAGATTAAGGAGGGGGTGGGGTTGAGGGCCTACTTGCTACCAGTAGATAGAGCTCAGAAGAGGGCTCAGGTGGCTTGAGGGATGTAAATGCGCACTGCAGGGAGGGGAGTTGAGTAACCAGGCCTGTGGGGTGGGACCCTTGGCTTAGGGAATTTAGGTTTGTTTTGGATCCACCCTGTAGGCTGTTGCTCAGACTATAATGCCCCCGTGTGCACAGTCATATTTCTTCTAGAACTGCAAGTCCTCTGCTCTAACATACTTGCTGTACTCCCTTTATTGAAACATGCTGTCTTTTTTATTCCAGCTTATTTTTCTCTGACCAGGAATATCTTATATCCCTTCCCATTCTTTTATGGCTCTGTTGAAATTATCTTACACAAAGCACAAGCTTAGCATGGCTTCACATTAAGAAGTAGGATTGAGTCACTGCTATAGAAATTGGAAGTTTATGATCTTAATGGTCTGTACCTATTGACTTAGGAAAAGATGCCAGGAACTAGCTTTGTAGATGTGTAGAGCTTCAGGTTAAGTCAAACGTGTCCTTACAGATCAACCATTGGCCTTGAAGATTTTTCTAACTAGTTGTAGAAGAATCCTAATCAGAAGTGTCAGATCAAAATCATCTCTAGTAGGGCTGGGGAGATGGCTCAGTGAAATAAGTGCTTCCCTGGCAAGCACAAGGGCCTGAGTTCAATCCTCGGTTCCGCCAAAAAAAAAAAAAAAAAATCATCTCTAGCTAAAATTGAGATGATCAGTTAATTCTTTCTGGTTTTCTGGTTTCTGGACTCAGAAAAGCAACAGAGCCCTGGAGATTAAGACTACTAATCATCCAGTCTTGAGGTAGTGGGAAATTGCAAGCATAGATTCCCAGAGCCTGGTGTCCTCTTAATTGGTTGCGTATAGAGTTGGATGAGTTCTGTAAACCCCTTAGCCTTTGTCTAAACTCAGATCATCCTTGCCTCCTCTTCATATTTGTAGAATGATAGATGAGCTAAAAGATGTAAACAGCTGCCTGCCTTTTCGCTATTGTGGACTGAGTGGAGAAAAAGTTCCTGGAAAGATCAGCCTCATCAGATGTTGGCCTGGCCTTTCTCTCTCCTGCAGAGTGTGAGGGAAGCACTTTCAGTTATTCTGTTTAGCCTTGAAAGAGAATGAAGTGGCTTTAAAGCACCATCTGGTGGAAGATACTGTGTTACTGCAGGTTCCCCTCTTCTACCTTTCTTCTGATACCTAGGATTTAGTGAAGAACCAATATACAAGATTCCTATCATAGAGCTTTTCTTTTAAATTGGGAATGCTGGCATACATTCACATACACACAAAGATTAAGCTGCATAGTCAAGAGAAATAGAGCAAAACATAAGGGTGTGGAGCACAGTGGGAAAGTGGGGGGGGAATAGATGATCCAAGTTGGTATTTGCATGTTATGTGGGAGAAGAATCGCTGATGCAGGATGGCATGGCCACCTTTCCACCCTGTTGGAGGGTGAGGTTGGCAAGAGTAAAGGTAGAGTAGAAGCAGGTATCCTGGGCAAAAGGAGGGAGAACACATTGAACCTAGACCATGCTGCAGGCCTTTGAACAATATGAGGCAGCTTCAGGGCTCTCAAGGAATGCTGTCACTTTTGTTTACTAAGAATCTCCCCTAGCACTAGAACAGCATACTGGATGTCGAGAACATCACAAAGACCATTCAGGATTCTGCCACAGTAGAGCTAAGAGGAGAGGTTGTAGTTGATCATCAGTTTATTAGTGCATTTTGAAGACAAACACATACAGTGTTTACTGCTAGTTTGGATTGTGAGGAGGGAGAAGGACAAGAGTCAAAGACATCTGTGAGCTTGCTATTAGAGCATTTTTTGTAGGTTGAACATAGATGCCTTTTGCTGACCTATGATTGTAGCTCTGATGGGTTGGGTTGACTCTCCAGGCCTAAGCCCATCACTATTCTGAAAGGCAGAGTAAACATTTGGTGGACATCTAATCCTTTTAGACTAATGTAAGTCATTTAAAAAATAATGATGAAAAAATTAAAAAATAATACTGGTAAAATAGGGCATTTGCTTACAAATGGTCTATAAGTGAAACATGTCCTTTTTGACATGCCACAGTGAGATTTAGCCTCTAAGCTATTGTAAGCTCTTACTAGCTGCATGTCTTCACGGTCTAAGCTGGTAGGGTATTTCTTGCTACACTGTGAGGGAATGATAAAGCTTGTCAGTACTATCTTGGGCATGTTCTTCCATCCAAGTACTAACCAGGCCCAGCTCTTGGGCACAGATGACTATTAGCTTATGAGATTGGGCACATTTCAAAGTGGTAGGCTATGGATCTGGGCATGTTCTGTCATGTGGTTTGTGATTTCATTCAGTTACCTGTGGAGCTTGTTTTAAAAATACCAGCACTTGGGTACTAAACTAGACCTAACACAGGTGAGAATCTTAACAGATGAGAATCTTTTGGGCATGGCCACCTCATCTATGTGCCTGATTAGACTTGGAAATCCAGTGCACCATGGGGCCTGGAGAAGCCCTGGTATCCTGTAAAAGGCTGAGCTAACCTTGTGGGTGCCAGCATGCTTTCAGACCATCCCCCCCACCTTTTTTTTTTTTAAACCTTACTCAGCTGATTACTATAACATGGCTAGTACTGGTATGCACACAACAAAGGTGTATAAGGGGATTAAAACAGCCTCGTGTGAAGTATGCAGGCATATATGAGATTGTAGTTCAATAATAAAGTAGGTAAACTTTGTCTCAAGCAAATTGTTCAGATCAGATAAGGAAACTTTTACTGAGAAGGTCATATTTGAATTGGTTTGGGGATAATTTTGCCAAAGAGAGAAAGAAAAAAGAGATTCATAGATAAATCCTGCCATGTTGTTCCCTTGAGGAAAGGTACCTTAGCAGTACTTCCGTCAGCATGCAAGCTTGAGCCATATCATTAAGCATCTGGGCCGTACAGAGTAGGAAATAATAAATGGCTACTAGTTCTCATTCTAGTTGATCAGGACTGAAGCAATATCCAATTAAAGCACGTAGGTCTCTATGTGTCCTGATACACGGTTGCAGGTGTTAGTCTCTGCGTTGCCAAAAGGTTGGCAGGTGAAAAAAAATACTATAGCGTAAATTTCTTTGAAATTATTTTACTTTTGTTCTTTTTATAGGTTGGTACAGGTCTTGGGCCTACACTGGAATTTTATGCACTTGTATCTCAGGAACTACAGAGAGCTGACTTGGGTCTCTGGAGAGGTGAAGAAGTAACTCTTAGCAACCCCAAAGGTAATTGTAATCTGTGAGTTAATCAGTTTCTTTTATTGGGATCAGGTAACAGATCCTTACAGTGTTGTTCCTTAAATATATTCAATTGCTATTGAAGGGCTGTTCTTTGCTCTTCATTTCTCTTAGCCTTTGTTGCCTCATGCATCAAATGGGAGGCCCTTCCTCCTCTAGAGGACTCATTCAGTGATCTCCTTTCCAATTGTGAGAATACCAAATTTCTTAAATGTTCTTAGTTACTGGGTTTTGTTTTGGTTTGGCTTGGAAATATCATCTGAAGTTTGGTGAATTGCTCGTTTTACAGGAAGCCAAGAAGGGACCAAGTATATTCAAAACCTCCAGGGCCTGTTTGCGCTTCCCTTTGGTAGGACAGCTAAGCCAGCTCATATCGCAAAGGTTAAGATGAAGTTTCGCTTCTTAGGAAAATTAATGGCTAAGGCTATCATGGATTTCAGATTGGTAAGTTTAGGATTGTTTGCTTTTCTACAATTTTGGTGTACAATGTTCTGTGAAAATACCTTAGTCCCCTGCACTCAATGCTGTATTTTAAGCACTGCTTCTCAAACTTTAAGGTGCGAATGAATTACTTGGAGATTTTGTTACAAATGCTAGCTCTGATTCACTAGGGCATGGGTGAGGCTGGCTGACTGCGTAAGATTAAATTTTTATAATAGCTCCCAGGAGATGCCCAGCTGCAAGTCTGTGGACCACTCCTTGAATGGCTAAGGTTCAGAGAATCAGGCAACATTATGGGTAGCATTATTTATTTATATTTTTTAAATGTGTAACATTACATTTTTAATTCAATAGGAAAGTTTGAGCATGTAGCTCAATCTCAATAAATTTTTATTAGAGTGCCTCTTGTGAAAATAACCCAAGTAATCAGTATCATGGAGGTTTGAATATTTCTGGACTTTTCTTCATTTCCTCTTACATTTTTGAGATGCTTTGTCAGTATATGTTAAGACATTTTCATCTGATGTCAAATTCACAAGCTTAACATTTCCACTTTAAAGAATACACCTTTTATCAGTTATTTCAGAAATTTCATTTATTTTGTTTTTCTGTTTTAATATAGTAAGTTCTTCATTTTAATCTCATTTCAGAGTATTGAATAATACAGACTACAGTGAAATTGAGTCTCCACCATGGAAAAATTTCTTTGTGCTATTAGTATTTAAGTAGGGTTCATCAGTGTTGTAAATTTTTCATAGTGATCAGGGCTGCAGTTCTGTGTATGAGAAGAATGGTTCCTTACCTATTTCTTTCTTGTGAATCATTTGATCCTTTTTAAAGTGACCTCTTAAGTCATTAAGTATTAGAGCTTTAAAGCTTCTCTGTGCTCACTGTGACAGATGAAGTCTTTGGCTGCTCTCTTGTAGGTGGACCTGCCCCTGGGCCTACCCTTTTACAAGTGGATGTTACGGCAAGAAACTTCCTTGACTTCGCACGATTTGTTTGACGTCGATCCTGTTGTAGCTAGATCAGTGTATCACCTAGAGGACATTGTTAGACAGAAGAAAAGGCTGGAACAGGATAAATCCCAGGTAGGTATAGCTAGGCAGTCTTGTGCAGTAGCTCTTTCAGAAAAGTGAGGCTGTAATATTTGTATTTGACCCAGTGCTTTTTATATTCATGTTCATTTCTGAGGGATTAGCTACTATTTCTGTTACACTATCTGAAATGTGGTGTGACAGACAACAATGAGTAACACAGTTTGATTTCCAAGTAAATATACTTTTAAATGAAACCTCTTGGTTGTTAATAAAGATATACTCTTATCATACTGAGTTCTGTAAGCATTTTAGTCAATGAAGCTTATCAGAACAGACCAATAAGACTTGTCTTCAAGAAAGGTAGCTAAATTGAAGAGTGATCTATTTGCTTCTTAAAATCTTAAGGTTGTTCTCAAAGATCCACTGTTGGTAATTTATATTAAGGCTTCTTGTTACACCTCGTGGACAGTCTCGAGCTTTCTATCATTACTGCATACTTTTGTGTGCATACCAACCATAGGTACAGTCATCTGGCACAGTCTGAGATTGATAGTGATTCTGGATCTGGTATTAGAAGGTTTCCCGGCCCTCTTTTAGGTCATTTTTTAAGACAGGGTTTCACTGTGGTTTGGGTTGGGCTGGAACTTAACTTTGTAGCCCAGGCTGGCCTCAAATGGCAGCAATCCTCCAACCTCCCAAATGCAGAACTTACATGTGTGCGCCTCCACGCCCAGCTTGATTTTCTAAGTTACAGAAGGAGTCATCAGAACTCGTTTACTGTAAACGAGTAGGGGTTTAGAGCATTTTTATTTATCGGTAATGATTTGTGAAAGTATTCATTTTATCTTCCATATTTTTATGGAAAAATGTATTTATTACAAGAAACTCATGTACAAGTTCATTTTTTCTATGCAGTTCTGTTTCTTAGTACTTTTAGAACTGCTTAAGTTAAGTGCTATAGTATTGTTTAAGATAGCGTCCTATGAATAATTGGTACCCTCTTAACCCCCTCCCCCCCAAAAAAACGAAAAAGAAAAAAGTTTAACTCATGGCACTGTTTTAAGTGCTTTATATATATTGTTCATCATAAAAGCACTATGAGGCTTAGGTTGGTTGCTCAAAGGCAGATAGGTTGAGTAGCCTACCTAGGAGCCTGCATATCAAGCAGGGGAGAGCTGCACTTCAGCCCAGGGCATGTGCTGTGGACCCTGTGTTTGTACACAGTGCACAAGTTCTGTAAGGTGTACTTTTTTCAGATATAGCGTGTGGTCATAGCTCTCCTCGGCACTTTCCTTTTGATGTTCTTTCTTTGGTCTTCTTTTTTTTTTTTCAGAACCATAGATTGAACTCAGGCTGTTGCACTTGCCAGGGAATCGCTTATTCCACTGAGACATCTCCCCAGCCCGTCTTTGGTCTTTTATTGCTCACCTAAAAGTATAGAATGTGTAGCACAGATTCCATACTACAGAATTTGACTTATTTTATTAACCAGGTTTCACCAGATCACGTGAAGGGGTGGTGTCTGAGATACCCTGTCTTGTCATTTTATAAAGACAATAGGTGAGGCAGAGGTGTTGTGGCTCAGATTCCACTTGGTAGTTTGGATTCTGAAAAAATACATTGAAAATGTGCTAGATAAAGCTTGGCTTTAATATGAAAGATCTGAGAAACATTAAATGACTTTCAAGATACAGCTTGGTGGTCCAAGTGCAAGGACCCAGGTTTGATCCCTGGTACTGCATAACCATGCCAGCTCCAGAATCCCAGTACCACTGTTGTGCCAGACCCAAAACCGGGCATGGTAGCACACACCTATTATCTTAGCACTGGGGAGATTGACACAGGAAGATTACTATGAGTCTGAGCTGTGTATCAAGACCCTATACCAAATCAATCAATCAATCCTCCCTTTGGGGACCCTAAAATGATCTGTTTGAAATAGAGGATTTATTATGGGCTTTGTGGGAAAGGAGGAGTGTACATAGTACCTACCATCCGCACTTTGCCTTAATGTCAAACATACTGCCACCTTGGTAGTATTCTGAATTAAGTGGAATCCTAGGTAGCTTTCCATTTCTCCTCTTTTAAAATATAATATAGTAACCAGAACTTCCTAATTTAAATGATTTCTTTTGTGCACTGTGACCACTCACCTGAAGGAACTTGATAAGCAGCATCACCAATTTTGGAAAACCTTTTTACTTCTATATATTGGAATGCCTTTATTTTCATTTTTGCATATTGGCTGCTAATAATCTGTAAATGTTTTTATATAGGCCTTTTAAATCTTAATCATTTTTAAAAGTGTGTAATAAAATTTGTTTTTGACATTTATCTTCAGAGTATGATGGCTTTCTTGCAAGCTCTTTCACATCTGAGACCTGAGGTTCAATGAAACATCTCTGGCATATTCTTTAGACCTGAGCTTTACGAGGGACAGAAGTTAATTAGCATTACTACCATCATAGCATCTGTATAATTTCCTAGTTGAATTGCTGTGTGTGTTTATATTAGGTTTGTCAGGATTGGCTTGGAATTTACAAATAGTTGTGTTAGGGCTTAGTGGACTAAACGCCTGCTTTGCAAGCACAGGGGCCAGGGGCATGCTGCACTGCCCCGCCCCTCAAGCACAGTGAAGTTGGTGAAGGAGTCCAGGCTCGGCGCATGCCTGTAATCCCAGTGCTGGGGAGGCTGAAAACTGGAGGATCACTATGAGTCCGAGCTGTGTAGTGAGAACCATATACCAAATGCATAAATGAAAAAAAAAAATAAATAAAAATAGTTGTGTCATTCTAGGGCCCACATCCCTGAAGTCAGCCATTATGCAGACAAAGCAAGCAGCAGCATTTTGTTGTGGTGGGCACCGTGACAGTTTTGTCTGCTTGTACAAAATTGGTTGGATTATGGTGTTTATTTCCTTGGTGATCCTAGTCAGTGACTTGCTCAGATATCAAATATGACCAGAATAAATGATAAGAGCTAAAAGAAATCTACTATGTTAGGATTATCTTTTATTTTTACAAACACAAAAATATAACCTTGAGTAAACTCTTGAACTTGACAGTTTCCCTCTTTTTACTTTTAAAAGACCAAAGAGAGTCTGCAGTATGCATTAGAAACTCTGACAATGAATGGCTGCTCAGTTGAAGATCTAGGATTGGATTTCACACTGCCAGGATTTCCCAACATTGAACTGAAGAAAGGAGGGAAGGATATTCCGGTCACTATCCACAATTTAGAGGAGTATCTGAGAGTACGTAATTGCATGACTTTGGGGGTTCAGGTTGGCTGGGGAGATGTAGGACTCTGCCTGTTGCATTCTGGAAATCCTGTAATGCATGAGTGAGGACACCTAGCTTCTGTGTGCATAGATTCTGGCTTGAGGCCTTGTGCACTAACAGACTACTCGGCAAGGCCACTTTTCACTGCACTTAGACACCTACATTAACTATCAAGTTTGAATCATATGTAGTAACACCACATTTTCTTAGTTTAAGAGCAGGAGTCTGTGAAATGAGCCCAAATACCAGACTGTGTTTCTGCCCTTTCTGCAAATCATCTAGCTTGACATAATTACCTCTAACACATATATGTACACATACACATGCATTTATGCAGTGAACCTCTCATATTATTTATGCTTTGACTTTATTTGCAAAATTGTTTCTTTTTTTGTTTGTTTCTCAGGCCCATGTACTTGCCAGGGGAGTGCTTATTCCACTGAGCCATCTTCCTAGCCCCTGTATTTGCAAAATTCTAAGAAATTCGCTTTGTATTGAACCCCAATTTTATTTTAAGTTAAAACCTTTATAAGCCTTTTTACTTATAATGTTTGAAAATTTGTTTTGGTTCATCCTGACATTGGATAGAAGGAACATTGGATTCAAATTAGAATACAGAATTTTTTAAAAAGAAAAGATAATTCTAAAAAGAGACCATATCCATCCACATTCTGACACCTCACTTTCCCATTACCTTGTCTTGGGGCTTCATATAGAACCTCAAGAAAAGTTCTGGTTTCTTCATTTTCCAGGAATGAAAGAAAATAGGTTAAATCATAGCTAAGATCTATTCTCCTAACATTTTTGTGATTTATAAATTCTTTTTAATATTTAGAAGGACTGTTTACTCATACATCAATTTTTTTTGTACTTTGTAGAAGGCAGTTTTCATTATGAGTTAATATCCAGATTATTTCTTTAAAAGTAGTCTGTTACAGTGCTTGTACTTAATTTGAGTATGTTTTCTGTTTCTAGGCCTAGCAAAGGCCACTGATGACTAGATAATGTGGTACCAGTTAAGAGAGGTTTGTTTGTACCCTTCATATTTGTGCCCAAATGTCTAGGTTTTCCTGTCTTAAGAGGAAGTGCACACTGCAAGAAACTTGGGTTCTTAGAATTTCACAGGGTTATAGAAACATTTTACATTAAAAACCCATAACAGTTGCCAGATTTGAATATTGAAATGATTTCCATAATTCTCAACATTTTGTGTTTGGGGATAGTTCTCTCATTAACTTTTTCCTGATAAGGTGAATAAGTTACTCTTTTGTGAGGATTTTACATAAATGAATTTTGATCAGGTAAATATAAATGCATGTATAAATAATAGTTTATTGGCCACGCCTCTTCAAATTAGAAGTTGACCTCTGTGACCTTCTATTGATAGAATTTTCTAAAAGATAGTTCAGAGACCTAAAAACACTTTTTAAAAAAATGATCATTATCAGGCTTAGTAGAATAAGCGCTTCCCTGGCAAGCACAAGAGCCTGAGTTTGATCCCCAGTTCCACAAAAAAAAAAAAAAAAAAAAAAAAAAATCCTAGAAGACTGTTTTATTTATTGTACTTTGCTGCATACTAAGTGGTGAAAAGAATTGAGTTCTTATGATTCTTAAAAACAAACTTTTCTTGCAGTTGGTTATCTTCTGGGCACTAAATGAAGGAGTTTCTAGGCAGTTTGACTCATTCCGAGATGGATTTGAATCTGTTTTCCCACTCAGTCATCTTCAATACTTCTACCCAGAGGAAGTAAGTAGTTCATGTCTGACTCCATGCCTGTAATTATCTTAGTGGGATGTTTTTCTATATTACAAATAATGGGGCTTGGTTAGGAGCAGAGGACAGAAAAGACAAGACAAGGAAAATCCCTGAGCAATGAAGCTGTTCTTTCCCCCCCCAGTCCCTAGAGAGATGAGGAAGGAGATGGGACAGGTGTGATAAGTGAGTGTAGCTTCTCTGTTAGCTTCCACCTTCCATGCTGCCTTGAAAAGAGTGGGATTTGTGCTTCTCTGCTGGTGTGGATACGACTAGCAGTGAATTAACTCTGATGAAGTTTACTTCTAAGTGAACTTCTCGGGTTCCATGAAATACTACATCTTGACCTAAGTAGTCTGTGAAGTTTTAAGGAAATGTTGCAAATGCTCTTAAGTGTATATGGAGAGTACTGAGAGTAGAAAAACTGGATTTCTGTGTGTGGGCTTCTTTACGTCCGCCATCTTTACTTGAATCTGCAAAAACTAATAGTGAGGTGTCATAGGAGGGTGCTAGAATAAGTTAAATTTCTCCAATTTGGACACTTTTTTGGTTTATTTTGCTTTTGTTAATACTAGTATTGTATATATTTTATTCCTGATTCAGTGTGCAATTCTTGAACACCTTAGCATTTTAATATCAACTACAATTTTGATGTCCTCTTCCTGCTTAAGCAAATGGTGTGCCTTCTGTACTGTATGTCACCTGGACTTGAAAGCAGCAAATGTGGCCCTGGAATGGTGGTTCTCCCTACTTAGCTGCTTGATCATATCCATGCCACTGCGTCTGACATGACTGCTGTCAGTAACATAGTGTTACCTCTTACCTTGTAGGATAATGAAAATTAAACAGTAACACATAGTAGATATTAAACTTCATTTTTCCTGAGTTAGGTTTTCCCAGAGCATACATCATACCATAAATGGACAATTAACCAAATGGGGAAAATATTTTAATTTGAAACTGATGTTGGATTTTCTAAGAACATAAATATCTCTTTTTAATACTAATTCTGTAACATCTAGGTTGGCCCTCATGGCATCAGGTGGCTTAGACTTGTGTTTTTTATGAAGTATCAAACCCTACCCTTGTGCTAGGCACCACTTGAGCTTGTAGTATATTTCTTGGCTTGTACACTGTTGTGTGTCTGAAAAAGCATCTGAAGTAATGGAAAGGAAGACCAGAATCCAGGCTCTACCTAATCCTTATGTCTTATTTGAAATTAAAGGCTTCTCTAGAATCCAGCCCCTTCAAGTGGCAAACTGTCTATAAATGTATATTTGACAAGGAAATGGAATATGTAAACATATTATTAGACAAGAGAAGTCCATGAGAGGTTCTGGGCAGCAGGTTTGGGTCCTAAAAATAATACTTTCCTTTGTGCATCTAAGCTTTGTTTTCACTTATCTATGTGGGTATTTCTTTAGTAATTTTTTCTTTTTATCCCAATGAAAGCTTGACCAGCTCCTGTGTGGCAGTAAAGCAGATACTTGGGATGCAAAGACACTGATGGAGTGTTGTAGGCCTGATCACGGTTACACCCATGACAGGTGAGCCACGGGCCTGCTAGCTTTGTAGATGAGTCAACAACTTGGAGGACAGGAAAAGACATTTACTGGTACTTTGGCCTATTTCTCTCAAAATTATAGTGTAAGACTCAGGTTTTCTTTTGCAAGTATTTCTGTAAAAACATGTTGGGGAGAAGAAATACAAGCTTAATTCCTTACTATTGCCAATTGTACATTGTAGTCCTACTACCCATTGTTATGTGTAGTAAAGCAGAAATATCTGTGCAGTACTCAGTCCAGACTCACTACAGCAATCACTGCTTCATTTGTATGGCAGCATTAAACCCAAACAACAGATTTCATTTCACAGTGTGTTGTAATGGAAGTTCCACACGTAACCATACTGAAAATTGTCAATCTTAGTCATTAAGAATTATAGGTCAGAGATTGAATACTATTAAAACATGATGAAATAATTTTGGTATGTTTCTTTTTGTTATAGCCGAGCTGTGAAGTTCTTGTTTGAAATTCTTAGTGGTTTTGATAATGAGCAGCAGAGGTTGTTTCTCCAGTTCGTGACTGGTAGCCCGAGATTGCCTGTTGGAGGTATGTACAGTGTTGGATTTTTTTCTGTATTTAGGACAGGGTCTGTAGAGTCTTACTATATAGATCGGACTTGTAGTGATTCTCCTATTTTCAGCCTCCCAAGTGCTGGGATTACAGGGGTGTACCACCACGCCCAGTCTTTGAGGTATACTGTTGGTGCTCAGTGCTTATTTTGCCTGTGGTTGTGTATGCGTGACACTTTGTGCCAGCATAGAAGATTCTTTATTTGACTTTGAATGCCCCTATATGATGCTAGTATTGTAATGTTTCTAAGCTTTTAGTTGGTTAATAGACCACTAGCAGAAAAATTCATAGATTATCCTAAGCACTAATGCGTGTGTAATGCTGCTTAGCCTACATCTTAGTGTTTTGCACATTAATTAACTTAGTTGACTGAGGTGAGAATGCATCCTAAAAATAACTAAGTCAAATCCTACTTGGGAGGCTGAGGCATGAGGATCCTGGCAGTTCAAGATCACCCTGGGCTACATAGTGAGTTCAAAGCAAGCCTGAATTCCATAGCACAGGACCTTCTCTCAAAAAAAAATATATATATATATATATATATATATATATATAAAATCAGGAGATACAGTTGTTGCATCCAAGTTGTACAGTGATTCTAAGTAATAAGATTAAAAAGCAGGTTCTATATCCTGAGCATATATTGAAAGTGTAGCTGCCTAGCAAGCAATAAAAAATTATACTGTGCAAGGCAGCAAGGAAGTAGTGTAATGCTTTCTGATGGTGGTAGCATTTCAGGAAAACTCACTAAGTTTCTTCTTTCCCTGTTACTCAGGTTTCCGGAGCCTGAATCCACCTTTGACAATTGTTCGGAAGACGTTTGAATCAACAGAAAACCCAGATGACTTCTTACCTTCTGTAATGACTTGTGTGAACTACCTTAAGTTGCCGGACTACTCAAACATTGAGATAATGCGTGACAAACTATTAATAGCAGCAAGAGAAGGGCAGCAGTCTTTCCATCTCTCCTGATCACAGCAAGAAATCAGTGTCTGCCTGTTACAGCAAAAGAAAAATCATGATTTCTTTTCTAAATGTATCACCTCAGTCAAGGAAACATGTTACGCCTTCTTGTAGGAAAAACAGCTTGCAGGTTATAAAAGAGACACTTGGTTGATACTCATTAATGGCCCCGTGGACTTAAAGTGATCAGGCCCTAAAACGTTGTTGTGATGAGGTTTCTTTAGCAAGTTCTTGTTTAAATTATCATTTATTTGATGAGTGACGTTTTTAACTTGCTTTGCTGTGTGAAATTTAAAAAGGGATGTTTTTTCCAGGCTGAAACAATAAATGTCGCTGTGCAGTTTAATTCTGGGCTGTGTGTATCCATCTAGCTAAGTCTTAATTTTTGTTTTCTCCAAAGACAGTACTATGCTTAAGGCACAGAAATCACAGCTCACATGTATTGGACAGCTATCGTTTGGTAGGTGAGCTCCATGTACTTTCCACTTTCATTTTCTCTCCCTGGCTCATCGTCTGTGTGGTGCACAGGTGTGTGTGTGTGTGTGTGTGTGTGTGTGTGTGTGTGTATCTGTCTGTCCATCTGTCTGCAACAGTCAGTTTCATTATTGTTTCTTATCTGTGGGTTTTTGTTGTCCTGTGTCCTCGCAAATTAAGATGTAATTTAAAATGCCTTGACTTGAAAAACGTTGTGGGTGTAACTCAGCCTTTGTAACTAGGTAGACTTTTCTTGAAGCTAAGTGTAATACAGTTGTAGGATCTGCCAGGCCTTTTACCAGATGGCTCACCAGCACTGTTCACGTCGTGTCCCGGATGCTGCAGCCTCTGGAGAGGCCAGGAGAGGCCAGCCGTTTCTTCTGGACAGGTCAGAACCTGTGGTTTGGGCAGCTGAGGTTTATTGAGTGGCTAGAACATTTAAAATCAATCAGCAGTATTCACTGTCGGTTGGGTATGAGGTACTTTTCGCTCTCACTCAGTCCTTAGCCTTTTTGCCCAGTGCTGACTTGGGACAAACAGCTGTGCCTCTGTCTCCACACAGATAGGAGCATCTATAAGCAATGCTGTCCACTTGTTTTCTGTGCTAATTTCTTAAATTCTGCACCAGGTTAATGTTTTCACTTGAAAATAAAAGTTTGCTTTACTTTTTGCTTATAATTCTGTGTTGTACACATAATGTTCTAGAAGAGCCATTTTCTAGTACAAGTAAATCATTGCACCCCCATGATTCAACTCATGGCTGATTTGGCTGTGTAAGCAGTTTGTAATAATAGCAACTTGAAAAATAAAAAATGGGGGGAATGGGAGGAGCTTCTTTGATTCTAAAAGTTCAAAATTAAGCCTGTTACATACAGTTGACATTGCCCATATTTCACCATTTTGAAAGTGATAGGTGAGCCTTTTTTTTTTAATTCAACTTTGAGAAATTGGTTTCACTGACTTCCAAAGTCTTAACTGATACAATCTCCACTGCACTGCCCCAAAGCAGTGTGGTGACTAGTTTTACTAAGTTATTTCGTCATTTCACACCTGAGTGGCCTCCTGTGAAAGCACTGTCTCTTGACAGTGAACTTGGACAGAGCCTCAACCTCAGGCAGGGAGGAGCTGGAGAAGGGACTGGAAGGTGCTCGGTCCTGCAGAGACTGATGAATGACTGGCTTTAGGGATTTGGGTTTCTGCAGTCCCGCCACTGGCAATGTAGGAGCTGAGCAAATCAAGTGAAGTTTAAAAAGGCCAAACCAATTTGTTTCCAGTTCTTACAAACCAAGCACAAAGGATTTTTGTATGAATATAGCACTTTATTCCTCTTTTCAAGAGTTCTGTTAAAAATTTGGATGTGTATAACAAAATAATTTTTCTATTCAGATAACCTCTTCCTGCATTTTCCCCATGTTGTGGCCTGGACAGACCCAGCTTCATTGACCCAGCACTAACTAGGACATGTGATGGTCTAGACTCAAACCTGGAGTTTCAGTGTTTCAGAATCAGTGGATATTTGTTGAAAAATCTTTTATTCTGTAGCATCCCTTCTTTAATGTGTGGAACCTGTTTCATTTTGGAGCAGAAAACTTCTAATCTTAATGCACTTCATCTTGGCAGAGGCCTTAGTACTGCATCATGGGAAAAGAGAACAAACTCCATATGCTGTTTCTCCAGATATGCCTTAAATTATTTTCTCAGAAATGCTCTTAACAGTACTGACATAGTAGTGTGCTTTAAACACAGGTAGTAAGCAAAACTTGTCTGATTCTTTGAGATGAGGTCAGCCAGATGTTAGTCACAGGTGACAGTTTCTGTCATAATTTAGGCAGTGACTGTTTACTTGTGCTTTATACAAAGATCATATTCAGTGTACTGCATTTAGAAAAGGAAGCAAGAGGTGGTTAAGTATCTCCCTACAGTGAACTGTGAATTCTAGGTGGTCCATGGTGAGATTTGTTCACTTGGACTTGCTCATAGAAACTTTGCACAGCTTCTCAGCAGCGTAGAGCCCTCCTCCAGACTCTGAATTCCCTCTCCATCTGTGACATGGCAGTGTGCTATACACATCCTTCTTGCCTGAGTTAGATGCTTACAAAGGAAAGCAGTGGTGCAGCTGCCTAGATGTGACCACTTGTAGTTGTGGAGCGACTTCCCCAGGGCATATACTTTGTGTGTAAAGACTGGGGACAGAGCACCAGTTTCTGCATCCACAAATTACACCTGACTTAACTTTCCACAAGGATTCTTGCAGATAGATTGGCTTATCAGGCATTGAGGGTATGTTCTCAGTTCCTACCAGTAAGTACGAGCTCAGGAATAGGAATGTCATTGCTATTCCAAGGGAAAAAATGTAAGAAAGGAGAGTTGATAGGAAAACACAAAGTGGATTCCTAAACCAGACCCCTTTTGGAAAATTCTGAATGTTATTGTTCATTTTCCATTAGCAAAAGTGATTATAGTTTTTTAGGCGTTGGGGTTTTGGGGGGTGTTGGGGTCCATTTTGTTTCCCCTCTTGTAATGAGTTGTTTGGACATGTCATACTCTGTATTTATAATTCTCTGATAAACGGTTTTGTATGAATCTTAGGTTTGACATTGTAGTCATTGACATACATGGTAAAGGTGGACAAATCACTGAAATTCTTTTGTTACCTAAAAAAAAAAAGACAAAACATAACACATACATAGAGCACAGAGAAAACAAAATTGGCTGTTTTCTAAGAATTCTTACACAAGAAGTCTTTAGCTCTTAAAGACTAACTGTTCTGCATAAAAGTGACATTCTCTAATTATCAAAGATGCAGTTTTATTTTTACAAGCCTGCTCATATTACCAAACACTCCCAATTGCTGATCTGTGAAAAGTGTTTTTTTTTTCCTTTTATCTGAAACAGTGATTTATATGAACTGTTGGAATAATGAAACCTCAAACTACAAATGTATATGTAAAATCGCATAAATGCACTGACTTCCTTCTCCCTGACTATATTTTTAATAAACAACATTATCCTATATGGTCAGTTTTATTAAATTATGCAAAGCTGCAGGGTTTTTCTGAGAAATGGTATTCATTTATCTGCATGGTTTGGGGGAAGTTTGTTTCGGTAATCTAGCAGGGATCATTTGTAGCCGACAGTGGAGGATACTAGGAGACACATTCCGAGGGCCTATTTGTGGAGAGGTTTGCACCTGTATAAGGTACTCGTGAGGCTGGAAGGCACTTGAAAATGAACAGAGCTCACAGACTCCAGGTTGAATCCTCGAAGTTGCTGTTCTGGGTTTTCATGATGGCTTCTCTTGCCCTTGAGAGATACCTGGTAGAACTATTTCTGAAACAAAAATGTAGAGTTGACTAAGGAAAACAAGAAATGGACATATTTAAAGAATGATGACTGATTTTTGAGGGTGTAAAGATACTTTTTGTTTTGCTATTTTTAAATGAACAAGCAAATGAAATACAGATACACAAGATCTACTCTTACATACTGTCTTGGAATGTAACTGGCTAAGTGAAAATATATTTCCTCTCTGAATCTCCTGGTGTGTAAAATGGTAACACGTGAAAGTTGCTACTAAATACAATCCTACAAGAAGACATTGATGAAGTTCATAAAGAATGAGATGCTACCTCTGTTACCAGTGCTGTGTTTAGGGGCAGGGTTACACACTTCAGATTGGTAACAATTGTGCAAATTGCTTTTGGCAGTTAATGGCTTGTATGATTGAAATTGTGTTTTGTTTTGAAATACGGTGTTACTAAGTTGCCCAGGTTTGCAACTTATCAGGTCTGTTTTTAAAGCTTGTATTTCCACACCATGCCATTTATGCTCCAGTAAGTATTACCTGAACTCCTAAGAAGCTTTGCTACCCACCCAACCCTTGCCTGCCTTTTTCTTGAAAGGCAGTTGTAGGAACTCACTGTAGTTCTTCAGTGGGACTGCAGAGCAGCACAGCGTGTGAGTACAGGGTCCAGGTCTGCTGTGGAGACCGGAGGTTTTCTTTTCTGAAGCTGACTTGGAGACTCAGTTCCCTTGTCTGTGGGAACTCTGCAAATTTATGCACATTGCCAGTGAGGTATCCAGTAAGGAAAGGCTGGCACAGAGACTGGAACAGCAGGCAAGGCTGGGAGCAGGCAGAACACCTGGCAGAGGGCAAGGCTGGGCTGAGTGCCCCTGGGGAAAGCATGGAGGCTCCTTGCTAT